>JADWOT020001810.1:0-258000 GCA_036345935.2 Taenia hydatigena | reverse complement strand
ATGCTGGTGATAGGTGGATGTGGACACCGGATTTTATCTCTTAAAATGGGGATGAATAAACAAAAGAAACGGCATATTGGCAGTTTTTCTTCCCACTCTGCAAAGAACAGGTGCTTCGTTGAGGCTGTGTGACGTGCCGTAGCTCCTGCTTTGTGACTTGGTAGGCAGAGAAAGCTACGTCACTGTGATTATTGTGGATGTGTAGAGGAAGAGACTCGCCAATTTATAGGTGCGTAGAATTAACATTATTTGCATGTGATAAGCCCTATTTATGCACGCTATTTGTCGTTTATGCACTTTGACGAGGTGTGACGCCTGAGTGTGAGATGTAGTTTTTCCAACGGCCGTCGTCACTATCTGTTCTATGGGAATCCAGCGCTGGTTTAGGAATAGCTATGTCCCTTTTTATTTCCTTATTTTCCACGCGTTCCATTCGTTTGCTGCCACCAGTTGTTTAGGTGCTTTCACCCGCCACTTGTATATTTTAAATATTGTTAGTACTAGCTTTTGTGCTCATTGACATCTGATCGTGCTGCTGGCTGACTTCGTCTATCTTGCGCATCATATTTTTGTCTTCCGTTTAGAATGGTGGATGGCATACGTTTGCCCATTGCCCGTAATGTCATTCTAACCCGACCAAGAAAGGTTGTTAATTGAGTTTTAATGAATATGCATGTGTGTCTTAAGAATTTTAATCAAGACAAGTTTTTGCATTTGTTGTAAACCATGCCAGATTCGTGGTGACTGGATTGAGTGTACTTGATGCTTGTGGGCAACATACGGTGATTTGAGCCATTGCACGTAAAGGCATTTACAATGGACTGCGACTATCACCTCCAAATAAGTGTTCTTATTTACTAACTCGAACGTCAGCATGGCACTTCGCACAGTTGTGTCAAGTTGACATATTCTAATTAGTCTACTCGTGGTTAGGAAGCTTGCTACTGCTTTACTTCTCATTGTTTTGCGGAGTTGAGGAGGACCATCTCGTAATTTCATGTTTATTTTTACGCTCGCTCAAATTATGCTGAATGTCAAGCAACTCTGTGGGTTCCTTCTTAATAGGGCTGTCTTGTAAACGAGCAAAAAGGCACGAGATAGAACGCGCTTTTGATTGTTCAGCGCTTCTTTTGCAAACCACCGAACTGTGCACATTTGTTATTGTCAAAGAAGCATCCTGGGATGCCTGCCACCCACTTACTTATGATTAAAGTGTTCGTTTAAAACGTATTGTCACGGTGATAAGTTGGAAAGCAATCCACTAATAACCTCAATTTGTTCGCTCCTCCTGCAGTAGCAATGTAACAGTTTGGTGTGGTCTTCTCCACCCTCGCCTTAGTCGTAGTAGTAAGTAGCTTTGGCTTTAGCTGTTTTCACCCTGCGGCAAACAGCTAACTGATAGGTCATGGAGACAGATTTGACGTCTCTCTCGTATCAGCTAGGCTAATATTTATGACGACCAGTAATTAGTGGACATCTCCCGAGAGAAATGTGCACTGGCAAGCATCAAGCTTCATCTATTTCTTTATTTGAAATCTTTTCACTTACCTGCTAATTTGGTTATTTGACTGGTGGATGTGTGGATGGATAGGCAGGCGAAGATGAACCTACCCGCCCAGTTATCTTTATCAGCTTTACTTCAGTGGTATAAGATGCGGCGTTTGAACACTTGTGCAGTCCTGCCTGATGTGAGTGGTTGTGTTGGAATCACTTCATCTTCATCGGAACATTTGACTGTCGAAGATGCTAAAGTAACACCCTGACGCCCTCGTCACCCGTGTTTCGGAGAGCATCGCCTCATTTTGATCACATTGCTGCCAACAACGATTAGGATAAAAGTTTGTCATAGTGGAAAGGAATGGAATGCATTGCCATATCCTGCTGTCTTATTTACGCACGTTACTTGTGGTTTTACCGTTTGAAGCACACGCACATATTGGACCTTCCATTGCACATAATGTTGATTGACTGGGCGCTGTCGTGGGTGTCCGATGTAATGGAGCTGTATGTGCACTTGATAGCGCAGGAGGAGGAGAGTGTATTACTAGCATAGACACGCTTAAGGTATAGGGCAAGTGTTTGCTATACGTGGGTCCCTAACCCTGCAAGCCGGCACTTGACGATCTAGAGCATTTGTCGCGTTCCTTTTTCAATGCGGCGCTTGATGTTGAGCGGGGTGGTGCAGTTTCCACCCTAGTGTCGTGACACTAATTGGTCTTGTGTCCGTCACACGAGTGCTTATTGCGATCATTGTGTCGGACTGTGTCCATCATAATAGACATGGAGACACATCGTCGAGTGCTTGGCGCGTAGTGTTTTTACAAATGAGCTCTGTGTTATTGCTTCTTTCCACCCTGCCATTGCTTTCATTTTTCTGTTGGTAGGCATGAAATTACTCCTTTCTTTTAGCATGAAAACTCTTTTCTTATTGCTGGGATGATTAACGATTCGATTGTGCTCCTCTCTTTATTTTTCATACGCTTTATTATCTGCCTAGGCTTAACGCTTTGCAAGATTTTGCTTATACAGTGCCTTAAGTAATTGGGAGGAGGGCGATTGAAAGGCGACGGTTCGCTATTCCTTTTATTCGGTTGTCTGCGTCTCCCTCGTAGTAATACTTTTTTGCTGATCCCATTCATTCCCGCGATTTTCTCGTAAATGCTAGTGTTTTCTTCAAAAACCGTTAAAAGCGATCGCTTGACGAAGTGGAGTCTTTGCTGCCGTTCACATGACTCTGATATCGCTTTGCCGACATAAATTTGAGTTGCACGGCGATTAGTTGCCATCCACTATGGGTCACTCGTGTCTAACGAATAAGCACGGCATGACGTAGTTGCGAGCATTTGTTTCAACACAATTAAGACTCTCGTGTCTTGTTGATCTGATCCGCAAAAGTAGATTTCATCGGCTCTCATAGCCTATGAATACGGCGCAGAATTGTGTAGTCACAAGTTCATCATGTTCAACTTTACAGTGATAAAGCCTGTGGACCCTCTGGACCCTAAACAGCTCCAACATCTGGCAACGCTGCAAGACAAGGGAATTGTTTATCAAATTACCTTATCACTCTTTTATGCCTCCTTGTTTGCATACCTTTTATTACAAGCTTTTGTCCTTTTGCTACCGCATTCCGTCCATCGATTATCATGAGTTGAAGTTGGACTCATTTATTGTACTTTTCGGCAGCCACAGTAGTATACCTGACGCGCCTACCGTAGAAGAATCTCCACACTCGATTTTTATTTGTACATCGGTCAGGGTTGGCATTGAAAAGCTTTCGTACAATGCTTCTCTTCGGTGACATTGCTATTTCCGACCATCACATCCAGTCGAGCCAGCCAGTAGGGTTGGGGTCAAAAATGACCCAATTGCATACTCAAAACTGCACACTCGATAATGAATAAGCTATTAACTTAAATAAGTGTGGAAATAACATTTAGCTACATGCAGACACACATGTTTTTATTCCAGACATTTTGTTTTTGCAGGTGCGCTAAATACGGAATTCCCAGTTGTATCCGAAGGGGGACAAACTTTAAGGCCTGTGCTACAACAGATATCCTACATCGATTTCTCTTTACTTCCAAAGCAAGCTGGGAGCTCAGACTAACCTCAATCTGTTAATACATTGCCGATCTTTCCGACGCCAAACCCATTCCTATTTGACACTTCATCGAATTTACATCAGCAACTGCTACAAACACAGGTGCAGCCAACGTCCTTGTCGCCAAGCACGTGCCAACAACTTCCGACAAGCGTCTTCTCAAATCCAAATTACCTTCTTCTCCAGCAACTTGCTGCCACCGTATCCATGCATGGTTCAGCAAACTTCACTACAACATTAACTGCAGAACAACCTCAGGTACGCCAGACAGTATTAGAGACACCAAAACAAGGCAGACGTAGGATTCTTTTCACCCCGTACCAAATTGGTGAGATACTAAAGTACTTTAACGAAAAAAACTATCTCAAAATGAATAGCTGCAAAAAATTGGCGCGTCGCATCAACCCGTCGGGACTCAGGTTAGTCGAGAATCAAGCTGTTAAATTAACTGTTCAAAGACAGTTATTAGTGTGTAGCGATTAAGTGGTCCAAACTCGTCATACTTTTGACTTTTCCGATAGGTTAAGACATGGTCCTAGAATGAACGCTGCATTACAAAGGAAGCCGGTGGGAAAATTTCTGGCAATGAGGTATCTGCAACACAGCTAAAGATTCGTGCCCCATCAACTGACTCCTGGGACAGCTGCCACAATGAAGACTCTAATACTACTGAGAGGAAAAGGCGTTGATATACTATCAAGGCACAAGCAGCAACCTAGAGTGATGTCGGAGTTGCCCGAAAATTAGCTTGCCGCTAAAACAGACAAAACACGATCGAATTGGCTGCTTATACAACCAAGAGGGAGACAAACTGGCCTCAGCGCAACAAATGTCCCATAGTTTTAATATTTGACCTCCATTTACTGCCTATTTCAAAGTGCCGTTCAAATTAAACATGCATGATGTTAAACGACTCACATTAGTCATGGCACCTCCGATGTTGGACCGGCATCGTGGATGAGTATCAAATGAGACGATAAAAAATAAAAGAGAGATCTGATTCGATTGGCCTAGGCGAATGTGCTTTTAGCAGCTGTGCTAGCCTATGAGGTCAATCGATAGACAAACGAGTCAGCTTTAAGTAAGTGCAAGGCATGGATGCTGGATAGATTTATGTGGTGAAATTTACTTCCAGTGGTTCCTATGCCTTTGTCTATGAGGTGTCTACACAAGAAGATGTAACTAGACCGCGACGACCATGGCCTGTGCATTGAAGAGGTTTTACTTGCAAAACAGCTCTGATGTTAGGTGTGCTCTTTGAGAGCACCACATTCTAGCGAGACGCATCAGACAGGAGGACCAATCACCATTTCTACTTACTCCGATTAAAAGCTGTCGAATTCGTCTAGCTTGGACCTTTGTGCTGTGCAAAGGATGCGGATTCGAGCTGCGGAATCTCGTCTCAAGTGTTGGTGACCGCAGTGGAAATTACGAGCGATTTTATGGCTGTGAGTTCATTTGTGGTCTAGAGCACCTTCGCGCTATTCGCATCGTCCACTTAGACGTCAAGCCCAACGTGCTTATTGCTGATGCAGAACACATTTTATTTGCACTCTTCGGTCGCTCATACTACGTGTCCTGAAAGTGGGGGCCTCCCAATAAGACAGACTTCACTGGAGCACTATTCTTTGTGACACCCAAGATCAAGGCTGAGTTAGCCATCACGACGAGAGCAGAGCTTAGGCATACCAATGCGCGCGATTGGCTACGCACACGCAGGTTCATGGCAGGCCGTTCGCCAAACTTGTGCAATCCTCTACGCAAATTCTTCGAAGCTTGTCTCACTCACGATCACAAGGAGCGCCTGAACTTTGATGGTGTGAAGCGACTTTAGTTCTTTAAAGACGTTAACTGGAAGAAAGTGGTGGCTTTTAATTTGGAACCACCTAACCATCCCTTCGATTAGAGTCTTTGCAGATAAGAAGAGGTTTAGCTTCGACCTCTTCAACGGTGCAGTGCTGTTATCTGAGCTCTACCTGACACAAGCCCAAAGCGTGCCACGATCCAAATCGGAACCATTGGTTCCGTCGTGATCATTGGTCCTCCAATGTGACTCATCATGGACATCGCAGCACAAATGCCGCACCCTTCTGGATCGAAAGCTTAGTGGCATTGTCGAGAAATGGTGATTACACCTCCGCTTGAGTGATTAGCACGAGCATGTGATTCTTTCGGAGAGCATAGAGCTTTGCATAATCGTTTCACAAGCAGAAGCTCTTTAGTGTCCACGCCTGTATCGTAGTGAACTTGCCACCTCACTTTAGTAAATTAAACTTCTCAAGTCTGTTATTTTTCAGCACTGTAGCCTCATTCTTGCGCCTCTGAAGGGGTCTCAGAAGCCTGTTTACTGCTGAGGAGTTTTATGTGAACCGACCAAATCATATCCAACTTTCTATTGGTTCATTTTATGTGAACCGACTCCTCGACAGTACGCAAAGTTTGCCTGGACCAGAGTGATTGAGGTGAGTTGCTCGACGTCAGGTATGACCGATGCTGTCGTTAATAAAGTTTGCTGTGTGCTGAGTAGCAATCACGTCAGTGCCTAGTTCCTTGTCCACAGATTAGCCTTCATAATTGGTACTGGTCGACAGAATGACGATTTGTCAAGCGAGGACCTCAGGGAGGATTGAGTAAGAAATTGAATCTGCGGTAGTATTAGTTCTTCCTTCCTTTAGTTTTACCTTTGTGACGCCCTTGTTTGTAGTGCTATGCTTACTAAAATGCATTTTAGTATGCAGGCATAGATAGGGAGATTATTAAATCTGCACATCACAAACATATCTGTGAATGACAGCCGTGAGGAGGCAATGAGATAATGACCACAAAGTAGTTAAAACCATTAAAATTCTGTCCACATACACACAAGGCGAATTTTCATTCACCAATTTTAGCGTACAGTGCTACATACGGAGGGACCGCTTTATGAAATCCATTTCATTGCCTGAGTGAGAATTTCATGTGTAGAAATAATCGTTGTGAACGGTGGAGTAGAGACAGTTAAGCGACCAAAGCAAAGTGGTCAAATGCTCCGAGAGGACCTAAGATCAGCATTTTATTGGGCGTCAACGGAGTTCATCAGAGTTGTTACCGGGTCAACATTGATAGCTGATTAGGCGATCGTCGTGGGCAATGCTGTAAGGCTGTCCAATTTCTAGATTTGAGGCGACCATAGCTAACACAAACTCTATCTCAGCGACTAACATTCAAAAAGCGCAAATGCGTTAGCATTAACGTTACCTTGTTATTGCGTTGTGTATGACAATAAGGATGGCCTCATATGTCGGGTCCCTCAGTCCACCTCCCTAACTAGTTGTCACCAAAATTATGAAAGGGATTAGGAGGAAAGGGATACAGCTTAACAGCGATTGTCGCGTACTTTGAAGTACTATTTGTTTCGTGTCCTTATCATTCGATGTGTGTTCGATTTCATGCTAATTGGGTGGGCTTTGAATTGACGCGTCTTCTTTTTGATCACATAGCTAATCCTCTAACATTATGAAGTCGTCACACATGGAGGAACACGAGCTGCGCTCCATGTTCAACAAGTTATGGAGGTACTTTCTCATGCATATCATCAATAAACCCGACTCCGAATTCACCAATCAGGTGGGTTTACATGAACCCTATTTTTGTTGAGTCAGAGGTGCTGTATTTGTTGCTGTGATTCGCATATCACTGTCCGATGTGCAATGAACTTGAAGTTGTTCGATTCTGCATGTTACAGGATGGCGGAGTCGCAAACACATGCACATGTTAATGCCGCGGCTATTTTCGCCAAGGCGAGAGCTAACCAGATTGACAAATGTTACAAGTGAAGCTGGAAGCGCTTCGCCAGAGCTATGACGGAAGTCTTTGGAGAGTGTGGCATAAGAGCTACCACAATGTCAGCTAAAGATGGCACTTGTGCCGTCAGCAGGACAGTGATTTGGGGCAGTCCTTGCAGGAAGCATGCAAGTGTGTTGACTTCCTTTGATTTATTTGCATTGTCACTGACGATTAATAAGTGCTTTTGCTCACGAAGGTCAGCGTTTAACATCAAGGTGCAGCATTACCAGTCCTTTATTTCATATCGGCTCTCCGCGATCGCATCAAAGAGCTGGTATGAAGGATGCTATTAGCCCTCATTCAAAGGCAGCATCTGTCCATCTCGTCTCACAAAGCATTATAGGCATGAACAGTGCTTTTAGGGAGGTATCAATCCACGTAGAGTGCTTCTATCGCAGGGCAGTAAATTTACTCGATGTGCCCTCCGTTTCGTTATAAGGAGGAAATGCGGTGAAGATGAATGAAATAAATGAAAGATTTCTGCGCCTTAGGTAATGCTACCACCACTGTGTTCGATATGGCTGTGCAGCCGATCCTAGTAATTAGAGATGCTACCAAGACACGCGGAGTGGCTGAAACAACCATTTTTGTGCTGCAATGCGAATTCACGTGGTCTGGTCCATCCATAACCCATCCAATCACGCCATATCAACAAAGACTTAAACAAATAATTGTACCGCTGTGACGTTGCAGCAAATACAAAATCACACTGCTGGTGCCAATGGGAAGTGGGTTGCACCGGTCGCTGCCTCGATGTGTTCGCAATCGGCAATGCAAAGCAGTGTAGTTAGACCCAAGGACAATTTGCTAGCCTCCAAGTAAGCAAATGCCAAGGATTAAAAGGGACGTTGACTATAAAGCCAGGGCTTGGTGTAGTTTATTGAGCTTGTCAAAATCAAGCACTGCAACCATTACTGTAAAATGGAATATTATCTTGCGTGTATGAAATGGAGAAAAAAGGTGGAGCAGGTAGCCCTGTTTCCTTATAATTTGGTGAAGTTGCCTTGAGGCGGACCAAGTAGCAAATATTCTTAATGAAGGAAAAGATATTTCCTTATTGCCGTTATGCAGTGTATTCAGGCGGTGCTCTTTTGAGTGCAAGGCAAAGCACATGTAAAGAGGTCTGTCAGAAGTGCATCCAATTTGACCCCCAATACGTGTGCCATCCTTCTCAAGAAGAAGAGCACGTGTAGTCAAGTCTCGCAGTACCCTTAAATATGGCAAACTAAAGCAAGTAAGCGCTGAGGTTTGCTTTTTGCAACAGGCACTCTTGCGGTTATTAGTCCTTTGTTTGTACTTATCGCGTTCGTTTCAAGCATGCTTTTAGACTACTTGTTCCGCAATTCCCCTTAGCCATCTATTAATGGGTGGGATCGCTGACGTGGTCAGGCAGTGATCAGAAGGATGCATTTGCACGCCTGTGCGTTTACTTTGACCTTGCAGAAGAATAGATCGTGGCAGAGGGCTAATTAAGAGGATACTTAATAAAATGAAGTGTTGTCGTCCCTCATGCATGTAAGACGTCGACCTGTATGGTCTTGCACAGCCAAAACAATTCATTCTAGCAACTTTCAACTTGTCACGAGAATATCTCGAAATGGCATCAGCTTTTTCATTTATTTTGGAAAAATTAAGGTGCACAAAATGGCTGCCATCAAAACATGTTGTGAGGACCGCAGAACATTAACATCACAGCCACTAAACGAAAGACAACCAAGGCCAGCCTGCAGACTCTTCATATAGGAAGCCAATAATTCGCTTTTTTAGTTCTACTAATTTTTTGAGGTCCTCGCCTTTACCATCCTGCTTTTGATCTGTTTTAGCACCAAGCTGATTTTCAGCAACTCAGCCAGCGCGAAAAATTGCTGCTTGTGCCTCAACATCATATCATCACCGATTTCGAAGGGGGTAAAGAGAACCCTGCGTTTGCCTTGTCCCTGTGCCTCAGATAATGTCAGGCGTACCTGAGGCTGTTCTGCGGTTGGCAGTGTAAAGAAGTTTGAATCAGGAATAGACATGCTGGCAGCAAGCTGCTGGAGAAGATGATTTGGAATTGAGAAAACGCTTGCTGGAAGTTGTTGATACGCGCTTCGCGTCAGAAATGGTTGCTGCACCTGTGGTTGTGGCTGCTCTTGACGTAACTTTGACGGCGTGTCAAATAGGAGTGGGTTCGGCGTTGGGAAGGTGGGTAACAAAGTCGCAGATTGAGGTTGGCCTGAGCTTCTACCCTGCTTTGGAGGTGAAGATAGTTCCATGCAGGATGTCTGTTGCAGTACAGACTTCGTAATGCTAGCCGATAGTTATTCGAAAACACTAGAACTGCTTAAGTTTGTTAGTAGAATCTTGATAAAATAAAATCGTAACGCAATATTTACCCTTCCCCTGAATCGTCCGCCAATATTGCAGATACGATTGGTCAGCAGGCGAGTAAAGTGTTGACAGATCAACTAGCACTCGATCCAGATGCAACCCAGGTGGATTCGTACCTTTGCGAGGTTTCCTGCTTTCTCAAGTTTATTCATGAAATTGAAATGCAGCATCACTCACGTGAGTAAACCCTACATCAATGTCTTTCTATTTCACTAACCTTACTTTTGCTTGTTGGTATTTAGAGTTGGATGAGAAGACGAGGCCGCAAACATCGTGCAATTTGGAAAACCAATATTTAATATAAATTGCAAATAAAACATTCAAAGTCATTTTTGTATTACCAGAAGAAGCGCAATATTTAGAAGGGCGACTGACGTGGTCAAATGCGTTCTCAGTTAAGAGGGCACAGATTGTAAAAGTTGGAGTAATGGGAGGAGAAATTTGTGGAATGGTCGCTTGCATATTTAATGTATGGTCCATCAAAGCAAACTTTTTCAGAAGTGGAGAACTCTGCAACTAGAGGCAAGCCATTCCAGGAATTTCGAAGCAGAAACTGCACAATAAATCAAAGTCATGCTCTGATCATCCCATCATTAAGGCAGTCCTATCTGATGTTAGATGTCTGGATACCACCGAGACAGCCGTGGGTGCCACGTGTGTAGTTATTTTCAATTGCATTTGAGGTGATATGATTCGTGGCAAGAAAATTGGTAATTCAAATGCAATCAATGTCCCAGGTATAAATAAAGGTAAAGTCGCGAACCTTCTTGATGTCAAAGGCTGCTTATAAGAATGTCGAAGTTGTAGGCAGCAGTCCTTTTGTCGCTCAGGCAGAATTAAATGCACAGCAATGTGAACGCTGGACAAACAAATCCACTTTTGTTAGGTTGTGTTTGATGTCGCCTTCGGTCACGCCTTTATCAATAGGGCGACTGATATACTAATGGCAAGTTTTATGCAGTGCTCAATGCTCTTTTGCTAAGACGCCCGATTTTAAAACTGCATTTGAGTCAAAGTATGCATAAATACCATTCCAATGACACATTAGTTCAGTCACTCGGTCATGCGATTTCATGGCAGCGTGACTAAAATTGCAAGAGGTTTGCCTGAATCATCGTCTTCTTCTTGGTTCATCAACGCTACATCACCGCTTTTCATACATCTGAATAGAGAATCGTACACTGTAAATTGTTTCGTGGCTTAAGAAAATTGAAAGTATTAACGTGCCATCAAATGGCTGGTCTCTTATTTTTGCTTTAAGTTTGTGTTTAGTGCACATTCTAAAACTTTCACCAAGCCAGGTGTCAAAATGACTACCAGAAGGTCATTCACGTCGAACCAAGTCAGGAAGCAATTTATTTGGAGCCACTCGAGGACACTTGTCTAGGGTTCCTCCCGTGTTCCGTGTGGCATGATTTGATGGGAAATGTACAATGACTGCACGATGAGCTGGGCCAGCGTGGGCTCCAGGAAACAGAATATGCCACTGTCGTTCTTCAAGAGACGACAAGCGGTCTTCGCATCCGTAGGTGTGATGAATCTTCCGGCTCTCTCCATTCGCAAACATTTTGAATACACTGTCAAAGCATAGACAGTAGAATGGCCGCACTGACCAAATGTGAATGAAACCACAACTAGACATCGAACCATGACCACGCTCCTTAAGCGCACTTTACTCCCTTCACCTTTTCTTCCAAGGTACAAGCACATCTTCTCCTGCAGCACTTGAGCAACAGCAGGAGTCACTATTCACTTGCTTCAATTCCGCATTAAAAAGATTCAAGCTAGACCTCAATTAAGGGAGCCCTCGCATATATTCGTCACAAATCTATCTTCTGCAGAGAAAACTTAATTTTATTTGGCAAATCCCCTCCAAAAATAGTTAGTTAAATGCTCGCTTAAATCCTTGGACAAATGATGACAAAAGTGGCAATAAATGACTGCTACAGTCAACACTGTAGCAGAATACAAGGTTAAGATTGATGCTATTTTAAGAGCCCATTCCTAAGGCTTAGTTACTTTTGTTTGCATCATGCGATGGGCTGCTCAATGCCAGTGATGGTCCTGACACTGTAGATCACCACGGTAGATAAATGACGTCACTGGCGTAGCAAGAAATGCCACGCATTCTGAACTAGAGACATTGCAACTTTGTCGTTTAGACAATCCCTGTGCAATAAGAAGCAAAGAGGGTTAGTCAAAGAAGAGCGTCTATTTTAACCTGATGAGGAGCTCACAAACCCATACAAAGAACGAGCAATATTTACCACTTGGACAGAGCACAAAGCAGACGTTCGTCAGTGTTTGCAGCGTAAGATAAATATCGAGGTGGAAATCCCGTAGAAAGATTAGAACAGGGGAGCAGGCTGTTAGCAAAAATTCATGAGAAATGTCACCAACAACCAGGAACCTCTTCTTTGCATTAATATAAAAGCCTAAAGAGCTGGTGGGACTTAAAAATTCATTACTGGGTAGGAAAATGATCACCTCTTGAGTCCACTGTAGTCCAAAGGATATTTGTGGAGAAATATGCCCACAAATAAGCAAACAAATAGAAGAGGAGTTTTTTAAGCAGGCCAAAAATGAAATTTGCATTTGGCGTATTAAGCAAATTGGGATTAATGCAAGTAGTACAGGAGAAGCATCATTGGCGGAATCATGTTTTAGCTGTCAAAGTAAAGTGAGTCTGAGTGGACCTCAACGAGCCATAAAAGGGAGACGCTGAGCTAGGCATTCACAAACACAACGCAATGAATCCTGAAGCCCTCATAAAAGGTGCATTTGTTAACTTCTGCGAGGCTTTCATTGTCAAAGGGGCAAAATGCTCAAGCCGAATGAAAATGCCTTCGTTGAGGAAAGAAAGTCAAATTTTTGTATGTAGCAACTGCCTTCCAAAACAATCTTGCTTATATTTCAGGATGTGACTTAATGGAATACAAAGTTGTGATGGAAATGCTGATTTGGATAGCTAGTCCTACTTTGATGTTGACGATGAGATGCTGCGCGATACTTGTTTTCGTCGTTTGATTGCCGCTTTAACTAAACTGCAATTGGATCTGCGTAGTCTTTATTGCATGTGCTAATTGAAAGTAGGATTTCTTGATAACTCAGTACTGCAAACAAACCCTTTAAGCGACTCTGCTGCCAGCCTTTGATCGCAGGCGAGTAAGGCTGGCTTAATGCCTAATTACAAGAGCTTGCGGATGAGAGGTAGAGTTCTGTGACTTTGTTGAACGAGAGGTTTCGCGCTCAACCTGAGCCTCTAGAAAACGATATCAAGACTCGGATACGTATTAATGGACGCATAACCGTCTCTGAACCACTTAGGTTACTTATTGCTGCCGAACACCTTAAGTTGGCACTGTGGTTAAAGCACCGCAGTTATTGCATGCTATCACCTTGACTAACGTTGTGTAGGTCACGCCAACCCAGAAAACAAAAGTTGCACAAGAGCAGCAGTTTACCTCAGAGACCTGCTATTGCATTTGTGCGTGCAAAATTAAGGCTTCACCTGAACGTTTCGTGCAGTAATCGGGCCTTGGCATATGCTCAATGCAACCTCATTACCCAAATATGAACTCCACTTGAGCGTTCATCCCAGATAGCAGGCTGTGGCCACAAAGTAGAGGACAATGATGTGGAAATTATTTACTGCTTGGGATGCGCAACACATCAGCAAGGAATGCTGGAACTGCTAAAGTTTGTTGGTAGGGCTTCGGGTGAACAAAATCTCAAGGCGATGTTGGCCCTTTCCCTTAATGACTCACCACTCGATCAATCAAGTGGTAATTTTTACTGCAAATACGATTCCAAAAGGCGAGTAAGACAGTGATAGTTCAACCAGCAGTTGATCTAAGCGCTTCTCGGCTGGATTCTCACCATGGCGCGATTTTTTGTTTCCTCAAGTTAATTCGAGGAAAGGAAACCCAACACCCCAAACATGAGTAGACCTTAGATTAGTAGGATTCTCTACTCCACTACGCTTGCTTGCCATCATTTTGTTTTGGAAGAAGACGAACAGACGAGTATTCAAGCATCATGCAATGCGGAGGAACCATATGGTACAGACTAACTGCAAATAAAGACAGCTCAAAATCATTGTTATGCACTCGAAAACCAAATCGATTGCAAAAATTAAAAACTTTTGTCAATTACACATAGTAACGGGAAACACATCTAAGAATGGACGCAAGCCATTAAACAAACCCCACACATATGCATTGACTCTATCAAATGCGAATACTCCTTAGGGCTGCATGCAAACTGTACTTCTGCCTCACTCTATGAGATTGTTTTGTAATTAAGAAACAAGTACTGCTAAAAAATAGGAGAAGCTCAAAGGTTACAGTACAGAAGATGAAAAAATGCTATTTTTTGCAGGAGGTTTTGGATGGAGGAGCATGTCGTTGGGTACAACGCAAATAAAAATTTCCATCTTCTGATTCTTATACTTACTCTTTGCATATATGTTCACAGACCAAGGATAAGAATGAGCATGCATTTCGCTTACACCAACCTTTGAGTCATCTGGATTGTAACTGAGGGTAGCTGAAATCCAAATGTTCCTAAGCAATGGTGGAACTCCAGCCGGTCACACACATACACATGCCGTTATTGAAGTTCTGTTTGCCATACTCACACGCACATACGTCGTGCAAAGGACATGCACGTTAAATAGGCTGTTGCATTGTAAAGAGTAGTCCTCTATCCAAGTCTGCTGCTGAGAATATCATAACTCCTTGCCATCCGTGCACTAAAAATGCTATTGTCATATTCACCGCTAGGGTCTCAGTCGAGCTTGAAGGCCACGCTTTTGCTGCCCATATGCTGACAAAGGAACACATCCAATCGTTCTCAAACCTACTGCGCTATTCATCAAGTACGATGTCTTCTATCCCACATATTCGGTTTAGATGTCAAATGAATTAACTCAGTCAGTCTAAAAGTGGCTAAGAACCCTCTCTGTAGATGTGGGTTTCCTAGGAAGGGCCTACAAAATACAGTTCTGCTACTACAGTGCTCGATTATGCAGAGATGCATGGTTATTCGTACGATATTGAAGTGGTTGACTGTGCATTCGGGCAATCAGTAAGGAATGAACTCCAAACAGGGGAGGCATTCCATTAAAGAGCGAAAACGAAAACGAACGAAAACGAACTAACTGCTGACAGAGGAGCTAACTAAAGCATTCAAGCTATGGCGAGGTGACATCAACTTCCAAGTGCGGGTTCCATTTGCATCGCGCTACAGGGTAGTGTCTAAAGCAATAACTATTTCATTTATGCTCTCCACCTCAAGGAAACACCGCAATCATTCTGTGTCTAGAGTCCTGTTTGTGCGCCCTCATCGAATTTTTAATTCATTATTTTCCTCCTTTCATTTCGCTATTATGTGGTTTCATTGATCGGCCGGTTGCAAGAATGTAGTCGTGTCAGCCTGGCCTTATAAGAGTGACCAGCAGAACTTCCAATCAACTGACTTTGAGCAGGCCTGTTATCAAAGCCACAGTCGGTTAAACATACACTTGTCGCAGAGGTTCGCCGCCCAACAAGTCTAATGTATCTATTTTACTTCATGTGGTACCAGCGAGAGTGACTGCTTACCCAAGTGGTCTCATTGTGAAGTAGTTGCAGGTGAATGCTGTTATCATCCTCTGTCTGCTGCTTCACGTCCTCCTTAAAGCTGTATGAAAGCTTGACTGCTATCAACGCCAGCTGATAGCGCATTTTATGTGTCGCAGAGTGCAGAACATTTGCAGAAATAGGACTTCTTGATTCCTCTTCAGTCTCTTTAAAAGCATGCAAAAATAAGTAAGTCTTTGCTGGCTAAGACGCTGTTAGGCTGATGCAAGGTAAACTGCCTTTCAATATGGCGGCAGTGAATACACCCAAAACGAGAATTATGATAGAAGCCACTTATGATTTCCTGTATAAGAATCATAACTTTGTAAGTCTCGCTTCAAAGTGTTCGTCTTCACGACCGTAGGGATCACTTCCCTAGCATCTTGCCAAAGGAGTATGTAGCGTGCTGTTTAAACACGATAATTCAAAGTTTCCAAGCTAGATTAAGGAAATTGTGATATTGGTGTGGGTGTGTCATCCCACGAAGGATTTCCTTAGCAGTCGTTTACGCGGTTGCACAGTTATGCGGACTTGGGGTGGCTTATTGATACATCGAGCTCTGGGGTCGGCAGGCCATCACTGTTGGCATAGCTGACAGCTAGTAGACAAAGAGGTCGAATGTCCTCAAAAGTGGCAATGGATTGATGTCTGCACAAAGCACGCTGACCACTACAAATGTCTGCGGGCAAACCTTTCTACCTATTTCTGTCTCTGTAGGGCCATTTGACCTTTGGAGTCCAGCAATCACACTAACTTCCTCACTGCGGTTAATTTTCCCACACCATCACCAGCTCGTTTCTCATCCAGTTTTGAAAGAGATTTTCTGATCGCATCTATACTGGTGGCTGCCGTAATTGTTTTCTCATTTTTATGAGAGAAACAGTAACAAGTAGAGTCAGGTCGACATGCATTTAGCATTTATTTGGACAAGGTTCTTCAGGTATCAAATGTTTATGAGCGCTATCTTTTCTCGCCCGTCTTATTTAGTTTTTACTACAATTGTAGCTGTACTATTTGTTTTCCATTATAATTCTACATTGCGTTTTTCAATGCTTACTTTTTAACGCATAACTATGGTAGCTCTTGGTTTGTAAGACATTTTCGCAGCAGCTTGAGCTGGCATACTAGATGTGTGAATTTTGCGGTATTTATCAAAATCCAAGTGTGATAGTCAATGCAACTGAATAGCATCTATATTGAAGGTAGAGTTCTCTGCCGCTGCAATTGTCAAATCAAGTGAATTAGATTATTGCGACTAGGGTATGGGTATGATGTGGAGCAGTGGGAATTAGTGCTCGTCATCGACAACATCTAGGATCTCGAAAACACGCGTCGGAGATATCTGGAATTATTGTAAGTGAGAGTTAAGAGATGTTTCATGGGTGATACACAAAACTGTGTGCTTGAAGGTTTATAGTGTCTGCTTAGCGTGGCTGCCTACCTCCTCTTTTCCAAGGTGAGTCGGCTAATCTTTACTTTAATCCCACTCCGATATTGCCATCCGACCCGAAGTGCCACGTGGGAAGCGTGAGATTAGCCACAGTGTGGATAATTTCATATAAGGTAGACGTTTCTAAGCGTCCTCTATTTCATCGTCTAGGGATGAGGCACTGCAGCTCTCCGATCTCGAGTCCAACACCCATCAAACGACAAGTTCGCCATCCCAATTCGCTGCCGCTTGCCAGATCCGTTTGCTACGTGCCTGCACAGGCAACATGGATCATTGGCGACGAAGAAGACAAACAGCCTTCACCTGGCATGAAGTTTTAATTTACCTCCTTTTAGCATTTGCTTGTTCGAGGTCAATTGCTGTGCGAAATACCTAATAGGCGCCTTAATACTACTTCCTTCCCACCACGAATGGTCTACTTAAATCTGATGAATGGGAGAAAGGAAGGATGTAGAGGTGTTATAGGAGGAAAAAGGAGATTAAATGTAGTGAAGTGGGTCTGTGCGTGGGTGGAAGGGTAAATTAATTGGCGTTCAACTAACTATTCAAAAAAAGCATAAAGAAAAGGGTGAGATGAATGTGCCTTTGCACCTATGTGCATTCAAGTACACACACGCACATTCCTACCTGTTTTCATGCAACAACAATTAAGGCGACTCGATAAAGGCGCAGAAATAAACATGGAAGCCAGCACATGCGCAGACCCGGGATGGCAAACAGACAGGCGCGGACGTATGGTGAAAAAGGCACCGATAAAATGAGGAGGCGGAGGCACATGCTTACCTAAAAATTGTAGAGCACCAGGTGGAGGGACTCTCTACAAGAAGAATGTTGCAGGCGGACAGTGAGATAGGCAGGTAGGAGCGACTCACTCACCCTTCCTCTCGAAAAGGTAAGTAGAGGGAGAGGGGCAGGAGAAGATCTTAGGCACAGTGAGATTTAGTCAGATCTGGTCTATCCTCTGCCAATCTGATCTGGGTTACGCATCTTTGCATTCATTAATCATGTCACAGTCAGGAGTGAGACTGGTGGGGAGATAAAAAGGAGTTGCTAAGAGGGCGCTGGCGGACGGTAGGGTAAAAGGAGGGGAGAATTGATTTTGGATTCGAAGGAGGTGGGGGTGAGAGAAGTCTGAGGGAGGCAGAGGAGCGAGACGTTGTTGCGGCATTAAAATGGAAAATAAAGGATGAGTAACTGCAATGTAGAGTGCTATGCACCCGCACAGGCAGCATGGATCACTGGGGAAGAAGACAATAGTCTTCACCTGGCATGAAGTTTTCACCACGATGACATGCTGCATCGCTCAATTTGCCTCTCTTTAGCATTTCCTTGCCCGAGGTCAACGGCTGTGCGAAATACTCAATGGGCGCTCTATTACTACTCCCTTCTCGCCACGAATGGTCCACTTTTATCTAAGGAAAGGAAGAAAAGAAGGAAATAGAGGAGTCATAGGAGAAAAAAGGCGATTCAACGTGGCAAAGTGGGTTTGTGTATGGGTGGAAAGGTGTTGACGAAGTGTGAAGTGTAAATTGATTGGCATCTAACTAGCTATCCAACGAACAACCAAAGGAGATCTTACTTCGCTCATGACGAAATTGTCAATTTGGTAGTCTAGAATGACAAGTGTGTTTTCGTGCAACGCCGATTAAGGCGACTCTATGAAGGTGCAGAAATAAACATGGAAAATAGCGCATGCACAGAATCGGGATGGCCAACAGACAGGTGCGGACGTATAGTGAAAAGGCACAGATAGACAAAGGAGCCAAAGGCACATACTTACCTGAAATTGTAAAGCACCAAGTAGAGGGATTCTCTACAAGGAGAATGCTGGAGGTGGACAATAAGATAGGCAGGTAGGAGTGGCGCGCTCACCCTCCCTCTCGAAAAGGTAAGTGGAGGAAGAGAAGTAGGAGATGAACTTGAGGCATTGTCGGGCAATTTAAGCTAGTCGATGCTAAAATAAGGCTTGATCTCAGGCACAGTAAGATTTAGTCAGATCTGGTCTATCCCCTGCTAGTCTGATCTGGTTATGCATCTTTGCATTCTTTAATCATATCACAGTCAGGAGTGAGACTGGTAGGGAGATAAAAGGATTTGCTAAGAAGGTGCTGGCGGAAGGTAGGGTAAAAGGAGGGGCGAATTGATGTCGGATTCGAAGGAGGTGGGGGTGAGAGAAGCCTGAGGAAGGCAGAGGAGTGAGACGTTGTTGTGGCACTAAAGTGGAAAATAAAGGTGATTAAATGCAGTGTAGAGAGTGCTCACTCCTTCCTCTTCGATTGAGTCGAATGCACGGAGCACGCACCATTGGACATAATGCAAAATGCAATACTTCGGCGAAGGGATGAGTAGACAAGAAGGCTTTTCTTCACCCATTTCGTGGACTTCATCGAACTGAGTTCTTATCGGTGCATTCCGATCCCTAATACCTACTAAAAGAAAGAGCTCCAATTCACATGGCAGAGAGTTGTGCTTAGTTGATAAAACGGGCCGAAGTGGTATTGGGGTTGACTTGAATAGTAGCGTATAAGGCACCTCTGAGGGTGAGGCATGCACGATAGATCAATAGCCTGTCCAATTTCTTACCTATATCATCCAAGGCTGTCATTGACTTAGCCGATGTAGCCAATCCTGTATGTTCCAACCCAGTCCAATCTAGTCAGATCATTTCAAGCCTAGTCATGCAAAAGTGGGACATGAACATTCGGCAAATTTTTTGTAAGTCAGTGAGTCTCGTAGTGCTGCTGCTTATTTGGCGTTTGTAAATGCATGCAAGAGATATGAAAGGTAAGTGCAGCACGGTAAGCGTAGTGCAAGGTATTTTTTGGCTAATGGAACCGAAACCCTACACCTAAAGGGGGAAGAGGCATTTCTGATGCACATCCCTAGGCCTATGCTTGGAAAAACCGATGTCTTGCACTACCAAAGGCAATAGCAGTGGACGCAATCCTTCCGTGGGAGCAAAGTAGCATAAGTGTCTGGCTGAAAGAGATATTAAAATGGCTAGGATAGAGGCAAGGGGTCGCGAAGCCGTGGAAATGGAATGAAAGAGGGATAAAGATTGGCAATGGATGCCGTAAGATGTGTTAGCACAGTAATGTTGTGCAGCATGGCCTACTTCTTTACTCTCTACCATCCATTAATGAGCCAATTACCATGCCCACCCATCTAGCCATGTAGCCTAGTAAAATATGAAAGAATCGACTTCACGGAAGGACTTTGAATTTTGTTATAAATACCACACTCAAAGGAGCTAATTGTAGCTTTTTTCTACGTGACTTACACTGAACACCAGATTTGACAACATTAAATAGCGCACGTGAATTAAGTAAGAAGGACTGAGGGAAAAATAACGCAGGAACAGAAGAGGGGTCGGTGGCGTAACTTGCCTTAATTTTTCCGACATCTATTTGTTTTGGTCCTCTGACGTCTCTAGAACTGCGGAGGAGGAAGTTGGGAGTGACGAAGAGATGGCGAGGGAGGCGACGGTAGTAGAGGATAGAAGAAGACAAGGAACAAAGGAAAAATGCAGCGAGGGGCGGGGGGGCAATGGCGAATGACTGAATGGTAGGAACGACAGCGGGAAACAGAATGAATGAAGAAAATGGTGCAAGGCGTGGAATTGCATCTCTGACAGTTTTCTTTTGTGATTGACTCCTTTGAATCTGACACTCAAGTCGATTAATAGCACGTGTCGCGTGGTGCCTCTTAATGTCGCCTGGTGTAGGCTTCAGACAGCATCCCTCGTAGGTGGTCTTGTGGGAGCAGGCACCACTTGATTTTATGCATCTCCACCTTGGCCGAATTTTGTGTATTATAGTGCATGCAAAGGAGACGAAAGTGAATAGGAGGTATCACCGATACTACTGTGCTTTGAGTTAAGTGAGCTGCTTTGATGAGACTGCTTGTCCTCGGCTTTAAATCCCTGATGGTTACAATTGGAGAGACACGTTTGGGGCATTTGGGGGCAGTAAGAGCAATGAGAGGTATGAATTAAGTTAAGAAATCTGGACCTCACTTCTGACGATTGCTATGGAGTCAGAGAGGGTGCATTTTAGGCCAATCATTACTTTACACTAGGGAGCACAATGATATTCATTGTACCTCTCCGGTGAAGAGAAAGCGACACGCTTGTGCAGCTAAAAGGGACGAAAGAATATTTGGGTGAGAGGCGAAGACGGGACTTTTAGAGAAGGGAATTAAGGAGATGGGGAACTGCCATCGTTGAATGTCTCAGCACAGGATTTTGACACTGCCTTTCTTTTTCCCTTCTCCCTTTCTTCCATATGTTTACGAGTCCACTCATTTACTTGGTCACCTGGATATGTGTTCGAGTAAAGCAGGTGATAATCGACTCCGTAGAAGGAATCTGAGTTTCTATCGAACAGCAGACTCGAAGACGCAATCCATAATTTTGCCGCGGTGAGAGACAATGTTAACTCAAAGCATGCAATTTCCATTTCTTTTGGCAATCTTGCGTCTTTGGAATAGTAGAGTGGGAGATTAGGACAGTTATTGAGAGATCGAGAGAGAGACGGTGGAGGTGGTTGTGAGAAGCAGACCAAGGTTGAGTACACTCCGGTTACGTATCACTTCCGGTAGTAACTGACAATTCCACCCATCTGCAAATCTTTATTCTTGCACACTGATAAACGCCTTTTGCTACTCTGTATGCATCTCCACTAAAACCAATCCCTTACCCACCTGTAAAAGTGTCTACCTTATTGCCTGTCTCACTTAGCGACGGCCGCTAAGCATGGGTTCATTTGTGCTGACATTTCACTCCAAAATTCAGCAGCAATGAGGTGTAAGATGCTAAGGAAATGCAAGGCATGGAAGGAACGGATATGCAATGTCTGGCGTTCTCCAAACTTCTTCACGGAACCACAAATTTTGAAACATTTAACATCTAGTCAAGAGAAAGTACACTCATGGTAATCTAGTCCAACGTCCACTTAACGAAATCAAAGGTCTAAAATGTCATTCATACCAAGTGGTGTTCAATGTTTGCTAGAGTTTTCCTTTTGCTATGCACAATGGTCAGACAGTTCGGACACCGTCAGATGGCGTGGTTAATTGGAGTGAGAACGGATGATCAAGCACCTCCCTGGTTAAAAATGGAGGCGATTTACCACTCAGCTGCACGTTGGCTTGAGAAACTGTGGTTCTATGACTGAACAGTTTAATGCATAAAAGTGTATGCACATAGTAATGCATGCATGCATGGAGTGCCGGATTCGGTCCAGGAATTATAGCTCCATACATTTATTTTTCTACTTTAGTGTCACGAGAGCACCTTACACCTCTGGATCCCTCACGCTTCTCATACCTTCACCTTCTTCTAATTCAACATCAATTCTCTCCTACCTCCACCTCCTCTCCTTTTCTTCTCCTACCTCGTCGTCTCTCAGCGCTCCCTTCATAGTCGATTTGATTGGCTAAGGAGGGCAAGTTGGGGGGCGAGGATGAGATAGAACGTGCCTTTGCACGCATATAAGCACAAGCACACGCACATCCCTAACTGTTTTTGTGGGACGTCAATCAAGGTGACCCTACAAAAGGACAAAAATAAAAGTGAACAATGAAGCGCACATAATCTTGGGCAAACAGACAGGCAGGCGAAGACACATAGTGGAAATGGAGGAGGCAGTCCAGATCGAAAACACATTATCTCACCTATTATTGCAAAGCGTCAGGCAGAGAGATTCCTTAACAAGTGAAATAAAAAGGATTTGGAAGTGAGATGAGCAGGTAGGATTTTAACTAGCTTAAAAATTACAAAGTACGAAGTAGGGTCAACACGCCTATCTTCGCCCTCGAAGAGGAGTAGAAGTAGGAGACAAATTTGGGGCAAAGTGGTGCGGGGCAAACTAAAGCGACAGAAAGATAGGAGCCTAGAAGTAATAACAATCCAAGCTAATTTGCGCTAAAAAAAAGTTGGTTTTGGGTAGAGCGTGATTGATTCAGGTCTAGGTTATAAATTTGTGCATTATTTTATTATGCCATAAAAGAGATTGAGACTAGTGGAGAGATGAAAGGAAGCCATCAAGGAGGGCAATAACAGACGATGGGGTAAAGGAGGCAAAGAAGCAGAATGCTCTTGTGGCACTAAATTAAAAAAATGACGGCAAGGAGCTAAAATGCAGAAAGTACTCACTCCTACCTTCCGAATGAGTTGTATGTGAGGAGCATAAACATTGTGACGACGTAAGACGCAATACGTGTAAGCATATAGAGCGTGGTAGGCGACAAAGCTAACACTCACCAAAGACGCGCTGGAGAGGCACGAGAAAGGAGGCGTAGACATGAGAGCTCATCTCCATCCACTTCGAAGACGCCATCAGACCCACTTCTAGTCTGCGTACCTTGATCCTTAATGTCTGCGGCGAAGGAGAAGATCTTAATTCACATGGCATAAAGTTGTGTCGAGTTGATTAGGCGGGTTAACCAAAATGTTAGCGCATGAGAGGCCTTGCTCAAGCCTATAATAGTGTGAGTCTATTTTGCTAATCTTGTTTATTCTGACGCAGTCCAAATCAATCAGATTTAGTCAAGCCTAGACTTGTGAAGCGTGCTACAATGCTTCTGCAGTGAACATGAATATTGTGCAAGTTGTTTTGCATCAGCAGGTCTGCAGATGCTGCTGCTTATTTAGGGACCTGGAGCGTATTCGGGATGTGAAAAGCAAGTGCTGCAGATCTTGCGTAGCGCAGAGTGGAACGGTGATGCTAAGAATCGGCAGATCTCCCCTAAAGAATGGTATGGAGTTGACGGAAGGGCTTTTCTGATGCGCATCCTAACTCTGTGCCTAGACAAATTGCCATTTCGCAAATTGAGGTATACTTATAGTGCATTGCGCTTGGAACGATTTGTCACTGTTTCACTTATGTAATGCCTAATGTATGCATTGACCTAAGCTGCCAGTCAAAAGGTAATAGTATTCTGACCCTTCCAATGGCGGTGGGACGCGGTGCGCAGCGCCTTCGTAAATTAAATCTATTTCTCGCCCAAACATGCTAAAATTTTATGCGTGGCTTACAGACGTGGGTACCATAATGATTCGTACGAATCAATTTTGCTGCGCATTAATGATTAAACTCTTGAGAATATACAGTAAAGTTTGATTGTCTAGTAAATGGCTATCGTTAGTTTATGCATGACAAACATAACAAGAATCAATAAGAGGCGATTCGTTCTTACCTGAGTTATGTGTAAAGTAATGCCAAAGGCAAAATTCATATTTCGAATCGCTCGTTAAAAGACTTATGATTAGCAAATTATGCTCCAGTCAGAAGCGATGCATTCTGGTGAAATTCATGATCTCCAAGCAATTCGCCTCACAAATGCCTCCTTTCTGCAGCATACATTAACTGCAGTAATTAAAGCGCCTCACAATGATTGCAATGGTTTGCCTTTCACTTATTTTGCCTTTGTTGCATAATGACATCTCCCTAATAATGACGTCCCTTTGTAGCCAAAGGCGATATCTTTGCTATTTAAAAAACATCACTTTGTTTGAAAAGGAAGAGTTAAGTAGCTTATTGTAGATTTAAAAACCTTGGTTATTATCACAAAAACGGCATTTAAGTCAAAGAGGAAAAGTCTGGAGCAGTATCTGGGTTTTCTACTTGAATTCAGCTCTTATTTACATTGACACTTCCTTTTGTTCGTAGGTTCTACCCACCCTTTTTTCTTTACCGTCTGCGCAATGACCCTCTCGCCCTTAGCTGCTGTGCACACCGACAATACACTCCTTGAAGTTCGTTTTGGGGAAGGCCTCCAAGTGCTACACTTACCTTAATACTTCGCCGAGGCACGAAGAGCTTTGGCTACAAAATATTTGCCATCACGAGGAAGTCACCTCAAGCCAGACAGTTGGATGTGAGTTGGCTTTCACACTTACGAATCCGGTATTATGCAAGAGTTCTATCAATTTTCGAAGAACAATAAATGTCTTTGTTTCCTGTTTACCGGAGGCTGAATTCAAACAATCAATCACACGGCGACCCATTGTAGTTGTTTGCATCGGCACTTGTAGTCTGGACTCTGATAGCATTGATAAAATGATTGTCACCCTGTTGTTGCATCTATTTGACTCCAACGACCCTTACCAAAAAGATACGAATTAGAAGGATCAAACGATCAAACATTCGGCCACACTAAGCCAATCACTGAGTGCATCCTGATCAGAGCAGATACATCTGTCGCCTAGCAATCTGACACAACTTTTATAATTGGAAAACATCCAGAATCGTGTTTTCATAAAACAAAAGGAGTTACAAAAGTATATCCGAATGGATGCTCTTGGGGAAGCGCAAGCACTTTTGATGGCCGGTTTACCTCTAGATATAAGAAAAAACTAATGAGCTTCCATTTAATTTAAAATCGGGCCATTCAACTTATCCCAACTACGGTTGTCGAGAATAAAGGCTGGACAACCTTCTACTTTCAGTAAAGGAAGAGGACAAGGATGAGGCAGTGAACGTGAGATCGTGCGATCTCTTACAGCATCACGGCATGCCTCTGAGTGCCTGACTAGCCACGCCTATTTTCGAAGAGACGGTGCTCTCTTGAACACCTTTCGAAATGTTGCAGGAAGATCTATAGCTCAATAAAATGACCCTCAAAAGATAAAGTCATGGTGCAACGTGGCATCCATTGACGACCTCGATTGTAAAACTCGGAGGTAACTGACTTGGCGGAGGCAAAATTGAATGCTGCAGACTGTTTGCTGGCATGTACTGCAAGCAACGTTTTGTTAGAAAGCTACAGGCTATTGCTACTGTGAGGACGCCTAATTCGATTCTGTTACAATCGCTTGAACCTCATTAGGGAAGCGCATCGACGGCTAATACTTGCGATCTACCACTAGCTGTGGGATAGACCCCATGGCTGACTCACCGACGTAGTATGATGGCGGCGTAAGCTGTGCTACCAACCCATCTCATTCTAATGCCTTGGCCTTAAGGTCAAGGTAGTGTGGGGAGGCCCAACGTCACGCGAGCCAATGCAGCAGATCTGTAAAAAGATCGGTAAGATACTCACAAGCAGTGGCCTTCGAAATCGGCCTAAAAGAGTTGACAAGCAGGATATGACTGGTCAAATGGGTGTAAAGTATGGCCTATGGGCTGAGGCACGCCAGTCATCAAATTGGCGGTCAATCGGGAAGTTATCTTATTCCCTTAGCAATTCCAGTGGATTTGGGGCTTCATTCTGTTTGGGACCTGCATTGGTGGAAAAGGTAGCATCCTGGCAATTCCATGAGTCCATTGTTAATCGTACAAACACTGACCTCAAACCTGATTAGCCGAATATAAAGCGGTATTTAAGGTGGTTTCGTTTAGCCTCTTTGTTTGCCGCTTTTTTGCTTCAGTGCTGTCCAGCTTTACGTCTATCTGAGTCCCTTCCAGTCAGTAGAAGGGTGGAGAAGGTTTTGTGTGTTCGCTCAAAGAACGCGGAGGCTGACGTCATTCCCAAGCCTTTCATTATGCGTTGTTGCCGATTCTACCACCCGCAACATGTACACTCCTCCCGCCTTACCAAGGTTTATCCATCCACCAGTAGAAATTGGGGGATTTGTTTCTCGAGATCAAGTTTCCTTCCCGCCGCCATCAATACACCACCCCTAAAATTCTCTGAGAACGGAGGAAGACATAAGACTAGGACAGAAAATGTGTTGACGACAAGCATAAGTATAGGGGAGGAGGCACTTTTAGGACCCGAGGCCTTTCCACCGGGCAGAAGTACAGGAGTGGAGTCTCAGGTGCCCGTGTAACTAAAACGAAAACGTTGTCTCCGAATCGGTGACGATTTATAGTCAACTGTGGCGATTCTATCAGCGACCGGGACGTTGGAGCAAGATAGGGTAAGGGTGGATGTAAGTTAAGGATAGGCTCGTCTCGGCTCTAGTGTAGTGCTACTGTAAGTCTCGCGTCCCTTCTTACTTTGCAGACGTGGCTTTCGGTGGCGAAGTGATTCGCCTCTTTTGCGGCAACAAGTGCCTGTGAATTTAGGCTGCCTAGCCAGAAGAGGGTTAGATCATCTCCAATTAAGCCACCTCGACTTCTGATTGAGTGTCAGCCACTGATTAATACGCATGGTTGTCACTACTCCCTCGGGAGTTTTTAATGGAGGCGTAGAATAAGTAAAGATTGAACCTTAGTCAAAATTTGGTTTTATTGTGAAATAGGAAGCTAAAGTGGGTCGGTCGGATTCAGTCGCGTCCCCTTATCGGCCGAAGCACGTAACTTGAGATTAGAATTGTGACAAAACTTCAGCTTTCCTTAAGCTATGAACCTCTACAAACCGAGCCATCCACACCATGTCCCCCTCATGGCGTTGTGGCATAGTGTCTAGTCATCAGAGAGTGGAACCGCTCCTCTTTCAAAGGAGGCCTGCTGAAACCCACTACCATATCATTGGGGGGTGGGGTACAAGAGAATAGATAGCTAAAGCATGGCAAAGCGATAGACGTTAAGGCTTTAAAGTCATCCTTCACTATGAAAATAAGTTTTTACCTAAATTTTCGGTCCAGCCAGCAGTGCACGCATGTGACACCGCAACCGCCATCGTTTAACCTTCTTACCTCAACAGGAGAAGGGCATGATCAGCCTAGTGTTGGAGACCACCGATAAGTTCACTAGCATCTTCCGCAGTCGCCGTGAGTTCACTCTTTTCGTCAGTGAGGATCGTGGCGATCGATTCAGTGACCTTGGAAACTACCTCTACCTTTTGTTGGCCACGTTGATCCGTGGAAACCGCGAAAACAGTGCTTAATTCGCTGCACCTGCACGACTTGACTGGCTCTTTAATCGTCTCAAGTTGCAACAGAGCTTTGCAGAGGGCGTCCTTGATGCACTGCATTGTGTGTTGACAGACTCGGACGAGGCGTTGAATGTCATCGCGGTTCAGCATATCCACACGCTGATTGGACTGGTGGACAAGCTGAGTCGTGACCCTCGAGAACGTCACCCACCAATACTCCAGCGTTTGCATTGGTTGGGGCAACACGGAAGGCTACACACCGCACTCGGTCGGTAGACCTGGTTGAGGAGGCATCTCCCTTGGCGACGCCCTCTACTCTTTCGCTTTCGATGGACAGAACCTCTGGACTGATGGACAGGCAAAACAGGCGCCTGTCCATCCGGGCAGGACGCAAAGGCCTAAACCGATGGAGTAGTGTCGCTCCTCCTGCCAATTTGCCACAGCATCCAATCGAAGCGCAAATTCGAAATGAGGGATGCTATTGGTTGCCTCCCCGATCTCACTGGACAGCTTATTTAATTCGATCTGAATGGGAATTCGGTGGAGAGCTAATCCGGGTGGGGTAGGGGGGCGAAGATACACTTGCTGAATGGTGGGTCATTCGAAAACGAAAAATTCATGGATTCTCAGACAGGTTCATACCTCTTTTTGCATGCTAGCCATCCTTATCCAGTGACATAGTGTAGGGTTTGCATTCTAAAGGTTTAATATTTATCTGTAACCCATCTGGACGCTATCTCAATCATGGTTCCAATGGAATTTTGGACCATGCAACACTTCTGACACTAATCTCACACCCCGCACAGGAAATATCATTATATTTTGGGTCATTCCATGGTTGCAAATCTGTCTCCACTTCGGCAACAAAGTAGTGGCAAAAAAATAAATTTTAAATCGCGACTACCAGTGGTGGAAGTGGAAGCCTACCAAAAACCACTTAATTAGCAGGTGGGGTGTCAGTCAGACTTTTCGAGCATCTGCTCAATGAAATTACTCCTTTGCCGGTGAAGATAACCGTCTATTCACCTCCAAGGATTTCAATACGACGAGCCTCTTCTTTCCCTGTGTTAGTGTGACGGCCTGGGCTAGCACCCGATTTTTTTGGGTGGTACGCATGGATAACTGTAGCATGGACCTCCAGCCGACTATACTTTTATCATAGATGCGTTGCAGCTCCCGAAAAGATTGCGGCTCTTGAAACGGTCTTCTCCTTTGGTCGGTTGGGTAGGTAAATATTTTTGGCCTTTAGTGTCTCCGCTGCCCTCACAAGACGTCTTCGTGCCGGTGCCTATTAGCACTGATAAGGTGGGTGCTTATATGAGGTCTTCTCTACTCTCAGAATTCCAAAGCCCTAGTTAATGTTCCAGCGGCAGATTTGCCGAAGCACAGAGCATAGACCATTGGTAAAATGGCGCCAAATTCAGCGCATTGATGATTTTTTTTCACTACAAACATAAAACTCCTGAAACAAGTAGAGTTTCGGGTTTATCAATCTAATATCGCGCAAAAACTATACCTCACTTCTCCTGCACCTCAGATGGCTTTATGCCATCTGACCAATGGCATGAAGGCACTTCTTGTGACATGATTGGTTGGATGCATTTTCAATCAAGCTGCTTGCGGCCTTGAGAATTTTGATTGAACAATTCGCCAAGCACTAACACGACACTTAAGCGCAAGTGTTTATGGATTAGGGCTATGTCTACGGATTGACACTGGACGAGACGTGGCGCACCCATCCCAACATGCGGTCTTATCGTTCGCTATCCTAAAAAATAGGTTCCTTGCTGCCTCCCTACCTACCTCCATTCGACTGTCTTTCCCATTTTTCTTCCATCCTTCCACCTCTTCATCCCAGGTCCATTTCGATTTTATTAAATCCAAGTCCTTGTACTTAGACATCTCTTCATTAACTGGTCGCTCAACATAATCCACCGGTCCATCTGTTCAGCTTAGATCTAACACCCTCCTCTTCTATACCCTTCCCTCCATTCATTCCTGCGAAGTATTAACTGGTTGTCCACCTATCTCTGTGAGTACTGGCCAACTGGCTATCTGTTCAGCCATCTCGTTCACTCATCCGTCTGCTGATATGAGCTTCCATCAGTCTGTGTACCTGTCGAATCTTGTTCTTCAACCTCTGCCCGCGCCCATGGGTTGAGACCTTATTCACTCACCGACTGGGCAGGATGATGACATTTTACACGTCCTTATCGATCTTTAGGATTAAATGCGCTACATCCAGGTGGTGATAGAGACTCTGCGTGCGAATGCTCGCGCTTGTGTGGACTATCGGCCCCTCGGGAGTATGCCACGAGGTGGCGGCGACGACGACAACTACCGCACCAAACGCAGTCAAACAATTCGCTGGCGAACGGGTTGAAGGTGAGTGTAGGGGCGTAGATGTGCCTGGTGGGGACGGGGAAGGGAAGGGAAATTTGTTAGCCAATGGGAACTCGCGTCCGAGGTGCTGCAAAACACTGACGCGAGGCAGGCTATCACCCTAAGAAGGGTCTCCTGGAATTATAATTTACTAATTTTTGTTGCCATGGATGATTATTACTACAATCTCCGTCCTTTGCACGAGAAATGTTGGCATTTGATTGCTCCTGTTCAGGTCATCCTTTAAGCCGATTCGCCTACAGTCTGTTGTCGAAATTGTTAAATTATGTGGAGGGCGCCATGTCAACGGTTCATGAGGAAAAGCCGAGTCGCATAGTCAGTCGGCGCCAAAACCTTACGCAAACCAGCGAGGAAATGAAACTCCTCGTGAGGGTCGTTCTGCCCCTACTGGAGTGCTTCTATACTTGCAAGTCCTACTTCATCGATTGAGGGGAAAAAGATGGCCACGATGTGAGTTTGGACTTGACACCGATCTGTGAAGGTCTTGAATAGAGCAGGAGCATGTAATTATCCAAACTAACTAAAAACAACCCAGTTCAACTAACCATTCCCATCTACCAAGCTCTTTACTCTCTTGCGCCTGAAGACTTGGTTTTTTGGTGCCGACATCAATGTGACCGTCTCCTGTCTTAAATGCCTCATCGAATGCCTCGATATCAAAGCCATTGTGAAGATCGGCTATGCTGAGGACTTTGTTCGAGTCCGTCTCATGCCATTCTTCTCCTTCTGTGCGGATGACTTGAATCTCATCATCCGAAGTCGCAATTTCGGAAGTTACTCTCACATCAAGGTGGGTTAACAAATCAGCAAGTAGATGGCCCTGGCAGGGCACTATTCGACGTGGGGTCTGCAGCATCGACTACGTCCACATGATCCTCCCGCCGATGCTAAAGGATATGTTTGAGCACATTAGCAAGACAGGAGTGGGAGAGGACCTGTTTTGGGGCATCTACAGGTCACCTGCCATCGTATTCTCAATGCTCTCTGCGTGCTGGGAACGGCTGGTCGAAAGCACGCCAATCGACCCGAACTGATGGAGGAAATGAATCGGTGAGAAAGACGTTTTGACCGCGCATGACATTGCAACTGCTGAACCGGGGTTAATGGGAGAGTTTTGCGTACCCCTTGTAGACACCGCCCAATGCTGGGTAAGTGTCTGGCCGCGCTGACCATCTGTTTCCCGGTGGCTTTCTTCGAGCCCGAATTGAATGCTTGCAATTCAGGATCAATTGCCTCCAATACAGAGGAGGCCGATTACTCCTTCAAAGCTAGGGCTAAGTTCGTCTTAAGAATGCATAGAAGTCAATAACAGGGAATTACTGATTTCTAAACAAACTTGTCAAAATTATCAAATGGTCGTTGTCAGCGTAAAGAAAAATGACGCCTCCAAGGGTTGAACAGTACCTTCCATCATCTGACACCACTTTTGCCTTTTGGACCTGCTTCGAATACTGGCGAGATTCTGCTCTCACTCCACAACATTATTGATGACATCGTCCACCTAGCCGAACCCGGTTCCAGCGGCACTCAGGAGCTTCATCTCATTTAAGTTACCCTTCCCATGCTTCGCTCGCACCTGCAGGTCTGGTGGTGTAAAAACCTCGCTCAGCGACAATATACACGTCGCCGACCAGGCTTAAAGGCGGCCTCATTCTTTTCCGACAGTGAGGAGTTTCTGGCCACTCTGGATGCTGAAGATGAAGGACTGCTTGGATTCGGAAGCGGTGGTGGCAGTGCAGGTGACAGCAGCGACGGTGGTGGAGACAATAATGGTAATGACAACGACGATGGAGAGAAGGGATGGGGCGCGGCCACCGGTCCAATCACCACGGTGACAGCGGACCTGATGAACCTTGTTTCAGGACTGGTGTTGCAGCTGATCCATAATAGTATTGACAATGGCAATGCACCATGGATGACAAGGATCGCAAGTATGTTACAGTGGCTAGACTCCTTAAACTTACTTTCCCACCTCATGTACATCGGCACGGCAAATGTTCTTGCTTATAATTCCATGTGTGCTCCATTGGTGGCGTCCAAGCACAGAAGGGCCAAGAGGTAATAAGCGTGGCTGTGGCATCTGAAGAGTCTGCATGACCATTAGCCCTCGGCTCTTCCTTCGGCACTAATGCAACGCGGTTGGGGTTTTGGAACCATTAATGTCCCAGGTTTCAGCTCCTAGAAACAAAAAGGTGTCATTTTTGACTGACAAAATGTCACCGAAGTCAATAGTATCGCTGTCTTCCATCATGTCTTTTTTGATGCCTTTTTTAAAGCACGAATACAGCCCATTGTTGGGAAGTACTTCCTACCCGTCTCGGAGTGTCTCATGGATCAGGCTTTCGCAGTGCAAAGTTGGGAAAGGCGTCTGGGTGAGAGGTTGCCCTAAAATAGTGCTGTAACCTATGCTCATAAGCTGACCAAAACGCTATCTCAACTATCATAATGCAGGTAATGAAACAGACAAAGAGGGCGATTTGTCTGCTGCCTGCGAGTTGCTGGTGCGCAACATGCTTGCTCTGTATCCCCTCCTCATCACCTTCGTCGACCGATACCGCACCAAGTGGCTCCAACAGCCCACCGTGGAGACGGATAGACTCTTCAACGCTGCTACCAATCTCTTCCTCATTTGAAATGGCTCTCCGGTATGCAAGATTACAACCACTACTGTGGCCTAAATTGCTCATCAATCCTTCGCCTTCCACTACATTTGACAGAGCTTCAAACGAGAGGAGGGGACATTCGTTGGAATTCATGTTGTGCCTCGCACCCCCTCTCACCATCACACTAGATGTGGCCAGTTCTGACTGGCTGGTTGTTTGCCACTTGTCTGGTAAATTGGGGAATATTCTCATTAACCTCGATTCTTGTCTCATTCTTGGCAGGAAAGGGACCAAAAAAGGGTTTTATCAGCCTAATGGTATCCTCAATGAAGCGTGTTCTTCCGATTGGTAAGTTGATGTACGCGTCTTAGCTACATAGGTACGCATCCCCCACCTTTTTATTGCTCTGTTCTACCCCTTTCTTAGGTCTATGCGTTCTCGGTGGCAGGCAGCAGGGACTGGTCCAAAAGAGCTAAGCGGATGTTCCTAAAGGTTCGGCTTACCTTTCTCCTCAAGTCATTTTTACTTACTCTTAAGTAAGATGTTACGTCTTCATGGTTGAATTACCTGCTAGTGGATCGCACTATTGAATTAGTGGAGAGGGTCATTCTCCATTCGGGGCTTATTCATTTTGCCTTTGCTTACGCTTGCCCATGCATAGAGCCTAAATGCGCTGGTAATTCTGCTACCTTTGTTTGGCACTTGTTTCTACATCTTTTCCATTTCAAGCATTTGCTTCCTTCGTTATACCAGTCTATTCCCGCGTATATACTACTTACTATTATCCATTCAGCATACCGAAGTCAAAGGCGAAATGAGCACGTATTTTGCTGAGTGCCATCGACAGGTGGCATAGTGACTGGTGCTGGCAGTAACCATATTTGCATGGACAAGTTAGTTTTTTGTTTTGCAGTCTCCTAATTGGCTATTTTGCGTGTTTTTGCATCCTCTCCCTTTCCTCTCCCCTAGCTGCATTTCAATTGGTTAAAGTTGTTTTCGCTAGACGGCCTCGCAGTTGATTGGACGAATTGGTCACCGACTTGATTATCTTGCCTATCTTCAGCATGAAGTTGAAGTTGACATTATTGAGTACCTTCGCTACGCTCTAGACAAGGACGTTGAAGTGAGTGTTATTAGGGTGTGCCAAAGTGGGACTTTTTCTATTCCATCCTGTTAAGTGTTGAATGCTCTTAGTCGAAGACGAATTCGTATCGATGGCAGAAGCTGCTATACCGGAAGATAGATCGAATGATTGCTCTGACCGGATGTCACGACGCCCTATATGTACTTACGAAAGAGGAGGGCATCAATCGCATAATGACCTTAGCCAAGGTCATGCATGCGCTCTACCTCTTCAGCGTAAGTAGCCAACAGTGTGGATTTGACTCGTCAAGTTGATGATGGGCCACCTGGATTAGGTGTTCCCCACCTCAAAATACCATTACGAGGCGGCGAACAATATGGTAGTCCTGTATCGGAATGCTTGCTTTTATCCGACAAGGGATTCTCCAGAATTCAATGGTGTTGCTCCTTGACCCTATTCCAGATCCGATTGTCCATCTTGGGTGGATCCAGTAAAATGTGCTTCGATAAGTTCGCCCCTCCGGAATCTATCCATTCACTGTGATTCCATCCACCCAGGCATCTTGGATCCATTTATTTGAAGATTATAATTTATGCCTTCGTTTATCATGGATGCTTTCATAACTGCCAAGTCAGTGGATTTGCCTAGAATTCGCTTATCTCGGATTCTTCCATCTATCCCGAAAGCTCCTACCTACCACTTTATCTCCGTGGCACTTATTCAGCTATCCATCCATTTTTTATCTATCCATCTGCCCATCCGCTCGTAGTCTATAGGTCTAGTTGTCAACTGTAGAATTTCGAGCTGAGTCGTAATGGTTGTCACCTATTTTTTGTGATGAAACCGTTTCAAAGTGAATGAGTAAACGCACAACTTTTCATCAGGACTGTGGAGGACCTCAACACCTTTCATTTTGGAGCTTGAAAAGTCAGTAACTTTGTAACATAGAACTGGTTTTAATGTCTCACGGATCTACTCTTCTTAATAGCCGCCACGTATAGCTCAGGTATCCGTTTTTTAGCCTTGGTAGTGTGTTTAGGCAGCTTTTGTGGACACGCGCTCTAAAACAACTCACCTTTCGACCTATTTCCTTTTTAACCAGCATGCCGTTCCAACAATCCTGAACCGAGGTGTCTGGAAGAAGCTCGTTTCAACACAGCGCAAGTGTGCAGTGATGGCATGTTTCCGAATGCAGCTATTTTATGCCCTGCCACGCCACCGTGCCATGAATCACTTTCTTATGGCCTACCATGATGGGTGGTTGAGTTATGAACAATCACTGGGAGTTCAGTTGATTGAGGAGATTACGGGAGCCTCACCGGTGGAGAAAACTCTACCTGCTGCCAACGCTCCAGTCGCTACTCCCATTGCTGGAATGGCCCCTTCGGGTCATTCTGGTGATGCTGGAGGTGGTACTGTTGATGCTGCGTCGCCAAATTCCGGCAGTGGTGGCGGTGGAAGTGGCGATAATGGGAATGTGCCGATCATCGCGAGATCTATCATGGAGACCTCTATGTACTCCGACTCCTCTGACGAAGGTGGGTTGACTTGTCGTCCAGATTCGGATAGTACCAAATCACTGTGGTAGTCTAAGTAGCAATTATTTGTGATCACAATAGACAATATCCCCCTCTCGGGTGGGGGTGGAACCGGCAGCGGTGGTGCCGGTGGCGGTGGAGGCGGTCCAATCACCTCATCCTCTGCCTCCGCGACTAACGAACAAGTGGAGGATAGTGCAGCACCGATAGAAGGGGGTGAGCATTCGGTGTTTGCGACAGACTACTGCGCCACTCCCGACCCTCTGCGTCAACTCCTCACTGCGCTCTGCCGAACTGCCATGGACCAGGCGCCTGACGATCCGCTCTACCTAGCGTTCGCGCGCATCATGGCCAAGGTATGGGTTCTTTTAATGAACTGATTGCAAGATCATGGAAAAACAGGCAAATTTAATTGGAAAAGCCAACTATTTTCTCCAAAACTTGCCTGACACTTCCACCTTCTTTGCTTTCAGAGCTGTTCAGGCAAGGATGAGGACGATGAAAGTGGTGGCGGTAGTGGCGGTGGTGGGAGTGACGAGGGCTCAGCAGAAGACGGCGAAGGTGAGGAGGGACCCACATCCCAGGAACAGGAAGAGCAGAAGCAGCGCCTTCTCTTCGAACAAAATCGCCTCTCCGATCGTGATGCTGCAGAAATGGTTCTCCTTGAACTTGCCGCCTCCAAAGGGGGTATAATTTTACTTGATAAGACCGATTTACTGGCATCCATTGAATAACAATGAATTGGCTACATGTTTAGGCGAAGCTACACCGGTGGCGACGGCCTCCGTGGAGTTGGGCATAGCTATTCTCTTGGAGGGGAATGTTTCGGTGCAGAATCGAATGCTTGCCTACTTGGAGGATAAACGTCTCACAGGCTTCTTTACGAGCTTAGCTGGACTCATGCAGAACTGCTCGGTGTTGGATCTTGATACGTTTGAAAGGTCAGCCTTTACTCTCACTTCGACCGAGTGAGATAAATCAAATTCGTAATATCGCCACTCTTCTACAGGTGTCGAAAGGCTGAAGGACTGGCAGTGGATTTGTTAGACATGGAGGGTATCACGAATCTCTACGATGCGGACTTTACTTGTAAGATCTTCCGACTTCTCCAACTCATGTGCGAAGGTCACAACTCAGGTAATCAGCACTCAAAAGTGGATGGTGATGACAATCCGCATGGAAGATGGTGTTGGTAAAATTCTTATAATGAGATTGGAGCAAACTGTAGAGGTGTACGCAAAAGATTGGAAGGTGTTGAAAAAAAAACAACTGCAGAGCCTCCAATTTTTTTTCTCTCCACAGCCTTCCAGGACTATTTGCGCACTTAGTCAAGCAATACGACATCGGTGAATCTGATCATCAGCACGGTGGACTATCTGTTGCGTCTACAGGAGTCCATCATGGACTTCTATTGGCACTTCTCCAACAAGCCCGTCATCGATGAGTCGGCTCGTACAAGCTTCATCAAGGCCATCAAAATCGGCAAACAACTCTTCCGCACGCTTACAGAATGCATTCAGGTGAGTGACATGAGCCTCTCATGTGTTTTTCCAGGTAAAGCAACTGACAATACTACATCCTCGTTGTAAAGTATCAAACTGGCTTTACTTCTTGTCGTCTAGCATTCACCACAACTTGTTTCTGGGTCCCTGTCAAGGCAATCAACACGCGTTGGCCAACAGTCAGTTGTGGGATGCTATCTCCGGCTTCTTCGACCTCTTCGCTCACATGCAGGACAAGTTGAACAAGGATCCTGAACAGCTGAGATGATGATTATGCTCCTCTCTATGCTGGAGGGCAATGTTGTGAATGGATCTATTGGACGTCAGATAGTTGATACACTTTCCGAGTCCTCGGCAAATGTTGAAGTGAGTGAAATCTCTCGAAGGGGAGAGGTGTTTATGCAGTGGATAGGGGACAATGGAGGGAATTTGGCAAACAAGTGGTGCTGAAGACTGCATGAAGGCCTGTCTTTCCTCAGTTCCGTCTTATGTTTTGATCTCCTCCAGTTCTCACACGTTGTGCCCTGGAAAGGAACCAGATCTCTGGATATTGCTTATTCATACGAAAAGGTTGTGGAATCGTTAACCTAGGAGGCAAGAAAAAGAAGCGATCACACTAGCCTTGATAGAGTGAAGAGTCCATGTAGTCTTCCAGAGTACCTTTTCTGGGTAGTCGGATGCCTTAAAAACCAGCCCTGAAGCAGTCAGAAGGCTTTGAATCCTGCCACGAGTGATGCATTCGTAGATTTTAGTGGGACGAGGGTATTATGTCACTCTTGCACTACCGTTACCATTACGGTGAGGTGGGTGTCCAATTTTTCGGCCTAGATTCCCATCATTGTGCCGAATGCTGTGAATTCATCAGTAGTATGTTGTGGCCAACGAGCGTCTCCAAAATGATGGACCAGTTTCTGATTCTCACTCCTTTTCTGTTTTAAGCTCACTTTGACCTTCTTCGACATCTTTTTGAGGATGAAGGAAATTACAAATTCCGACGCCTTTTTGGTGAGTTCTACCCAACGTTATGTCTTAAAGGTTGACAACTTGGTCACCCTTGAAACCACATTGTTTTTCCTCCTCCCTCCTAAGGGCATTTGACGTAAATAAAGACGGATGGATTTCGCACCGAGAGTTCCGAACTGCCCTGGAGCAGCAAAAGTCGTTGAATGCGTGAGTCCTACGTCTTCAAATGTCATTTTGATAATCTTCTTACCGATTTTTGATCACTTGTTCTTTGCTGTCTGTAGAGAAGAAATCACCTACATAATGGGCTGTGTGGACGCCAATTTGGATAAAAAAATTAACTTCCAGGAGTTCACGGAACGCTTCTACAATCCGGCTCGTGACATCGGTTTTAATGTGGCGCTGCTACCGACGAACCTCTCTGAACACATCCCCGGTGATATACGGTATGTATCACCACAGGTATTAATGTGGCATTGGTTCTCTCTTGGATTTTAAAGGTCTCTTATTCCTCCTTTTCTCATCCTCCCCAGCCTCGAGCGGCTTCTACAGAAGGCAAAAGGTATGCTGGAGATGTTTGATCCTCTCCTGGGCCGTATTGAAATCACCAACAGGGAGGGCCGCATAGAACGCGTCTACTTTGAGGTTCGCCAGGAGAACATCGACCAGTGAGAAAAGTCTCAAATCAAGGAGTCCAAACGCACCTTCCTTCACTCGGTAGTGGGTGAGAGTGGTGATAAGGAGAAGCTTGAGTGCTTCGTCAATTTTGCCAAGGACACAATCTTCGAAATGCAACATGCTCAGGGCGTTAGTGGGGGTGACGAGAACTTACAGATCAGTCGGGTAGGTTCATCCAAACCGAACAGTCCTGAATTATCACCGATTTCGTCGATTGTTGTTCTTTTAGCGTTATGACAACTATGACTACCTCAGAGTTGCCTTATTCCGTAAAAGACAAATGACATCATTATTGAACAAGGAAATCTGAAATGCAAAATGATTTTCAAACCAGCCAGGGTTTGAGTGTTCGAAGGAAAAAAAATCGATGAAATCATATTTTCCCACCAAAGTGCTCAGCAATTTCCCATGACCCTTTGACGGGCAATCAATATATTGGATTTGCGGTTCCCACGACAAGCGGTGACTGGCGCAAAACCTAGCCTCACTTTGTTTTATCGTCCACTTTAGGTCGTAGCTGTTCGCAACCTCCTTGAGGCCACTCGACTCTCCTCTGTTTTTTCATTCCTCGGCACCCTCATCTCCTTCCTCAGCCCCCACTATTTATGGAAGCGCTGGTGCAGTCTTCGACAAATGTCATTTGTGGATGTCATTACAGATTTCCTAGGTCTCATGATCGAGGCTGCGCGTTTGGTGAAGGGAGTTATTACCGTTGTGGGTCGTTTTGTGATCGCGTTGACGTCAGATCCAACTGAAAAACCCTCAAAAAGCTTAAAAGCACCACCACCGCCACCACCAATAGTGCAGTCTATGAATTCAGCAGTACCGTTTAGTGCCAGACGGAACCAAACAGCGATGATGTTCAATGCAATGCGGATGGCTGGAGGCAAAATGGAGGTTACGCTGAATGAGGAAGAAGCAAAACCACCTGACCTTGGGACCGCCATTGGGGAGGAGCAGAAACCCACGGATCTTGCAAGCATTCTTCAGGTAGGCAATTTTAACAATCATATTGAAAATAAATTTCCACTTATTTTTTTCACTTTGTCAAGACTACAAATGATGCTGTCTTTTGCAAAAATAATTTTATATCAATGCGTTTATCGTTATTTTTTTGTGCGTTATTTTTTGCGACCCAACGACCCAATGACTAAGCATTTTTTGGTACCACGTTTTGCCTTAGCCACAAATTTCATCGATTTCTTGCTGATTTTCGGTTTTTTTCGCCTAAACCGTTAAGAGATCCAAGTTCTGGAAATTTTTTGTGCTTTCGGCTTTGTAAAGTCATTGCAAATGCTGAAATCAGGCAGTAATTTTTTGGTACTAACCACAAAAGTCAAATGTTATTAACTGGCGCGGATTAAGTGATGAAAAAGGGGTGAAGAGTCGACCAAATTAATTTTTTGGAAAAAAAATTTGAATAACTTGTGGGCCGTAGGGTTTTACTTAGTACTCATGTATTTCCACTTGATTATCTAATTAATTTTTATTCAGTGGATTAAATTATTGTTCAGCAAATAATTGTTTAAGACCCTGAGGAGCTATACCAGCAAATTGTTCTGGTGTTAATTAAAGTGTTTTTGGATTTTATGCATTAAATGCATAATTGTGAATTTTTTTCGCTAAAGTATTTATTTTTCAAAGTCATTGTCGTTAGCTTACGTTGGAGATGGATCTATAGTTCCGAGGTCTTGGCAGCAGGGAGTAGCATTCCCGAAAAAAAGTTGTGTATCACTGATAATTTTCCCTGATTGTTTTTAATTTTTCTAAATGGATTTGATTCGATGGAGCGCAATTTAATGCGCATTTTTTGCTTATCTAATTAATTTCTGTTCAGCAAATATATTTAAAAACTCTATCAAGCTGGTCTAGAAAATATTTCTCGCATTAATTAGGCCATCTTTAGATTCGAAAAATTAAATATAGAATCGAGAATTTTTTTACACCGAGGCTTTTATTTCCACGAATTAAAGTCCTTAGTCTATCTTTGAGGCGAATGTTATTTTCCCGAGACCTTAGCAACAAAGAAAATCAGTTGAAAATCCGTGACTAATTCATTTTTCCTCTGAGTATTTTAAAAATATGATGAAGGAAATTAGCACATTTTCCAGCATAGCTGACAACTAAGCCTTCTCCAACATCCAGATCTCCACTTTTTACTCCATTTTTATGAGATTTGTTGCATTTTCGAAGGCAAATTCAATCGTTTTTTTTATTTTATCATTTATAGCACTTGTTCATCCAACATCCTTCCGTTGTTGTTTGTCGCCTTGGGAGATCTGGAGGTTTCGGTATCGGTCCCATCATTCATCTCCAGTTGCTTCTTGCAATCTATCTTTTTACATTTACGATTCTATTCCGAAAGTATTCATTCCCTGTGCGTTTCTCGAATCCACTCACCGCATGTCAACTTCTGAAAAGGTTTTTAGGATTTTTTGTGTCTGAACTCGCTTTTTATTTAGGGTTTAGGAGTTTTATGTCCCCTCTCCGCTGGGAATTCATGTTTTTGTCAATCTTCTTTTCCCACTTTGTCAATTATCTTCTTCAAGCCATCCATTTACTTTGAAGATTTTTTAAAAACATTACTAAAGGAATATCCTATCTACCTCATTCCATTTTCATTCGTTACCTGAGTTTCAAAAACGACCGCCCTCTGCAAACTCCAATCCGAAGTAGAAGTTGTTAGTCGCTCCAGGGGTCCTGAAAATATTTACTTGCACAACCTATGAAATTTTCCGTGGCTTTATTAAGGAAAAGGAATGCTAGCTTTTGTCAGAGGAGGAACAACTGCTACTGGAACGTGTGGACTCCTCAAAAGTGGAGGCCTTCACGGGAACCACCTCGACGAGGTCACCCGCTCCGACCGTTAGTCGTCCAAACACCGCTGGACAGAAGGATACCGCTCCAGTCAGCAAGAAAACCCAAAATATGAGTACGCTCATTTGCATCTTCTACGTATTTTCTGCAGTTGTAAGAGGATGCTGAATAGGTGCATCTAAAAGTGGCATTCACTAAGTGTCTCTCACTCAGTCAGATTTCCTGCTGTATGAAGGTAACTTTTGCTAACCTCACAATTTGGAATCATCGCATGTACTCATGTCTGCGTTCGAGTCAGGGCGGACGGCTCTTTCAATCTCTTGACAATCTTAGTTTTATCAGCATACTTATTAGCAATTTCAGTAGTAGGCTACAGATAGGCACAGCAATGCAATTTTCGCCTTTTTGTGGAGTTTTGTTATCATTGGCTATCCGACGAGACCGTAGATTCACACAACTGTCAAAAGAGATGTCTTGCTTCTGATTTCCTTTCAGTAGTGCTTTAAGGCTGGAATTGTGTGTGCCATTCGTATCCTGTTTATGTCACTGAGCTAAATTCTCTCTTAATTTTAACCAATAGGCATGTGCTTGTCATTACCCATGAATTGTGCGTACCACTTTCCTTGACTGTAGGACCAAGTCCTCAAACACTGGAGCGTGAAAGCGTGGAGGAGCCCACGGTCGTGGAACAGAAGCCCATTCCAGCCTCCACGTTCCTCATCCCGATTTTTGCGCGCAACTTTTATCGGTTCAAATTGGGTGCTCTCATCCTCGCCTTTATAATCAACTTCCTCCTTCTTTTCTACAGGGTAAATTGCGGTTCCCTTTTCCACACTAAATGCCATTCTTGTTCCCAGTTCTACTAACTGACCTAGGGTTTCTACCACTAGGTTGAAATCGAGGATCAGATGCCGAAGGGGCGGCAGAGGAGGCCGCATTTGGCGTCTCCTTTGTCACATCGATCACAGACACCGTCTCCAGCATCGCGGACTCCCTCCAAGACACAGAAATCGACGTCGGACTGGAGGAGGAAGAGGAGTGGATTACGTTAGCCGAATCGGCCTCGTATTTGGGCCCATTGCTGAAGATACTCGCTATTGCTCACTCGATCCTCTCCATGGGCATGCTTGTTGCTTACTACTTTTTGAAGGTGAGTCATCCAACAGTCGCATTCCCAACTGCTTTCCTAAGCCTTAATGGATCTCTCGCTATGCTGCTAGGTTCCCCTCGTTATATTCAAACGGGAGAAGGAAATATCTCGAATGATCGAATTCGAAGGCATCTGGATAGCTGAACAGCCTTTTGACGAGGAGTTAAGAGCTCAGTGGGACAAATTAGTTCTTTCCACTCCCAGCTTTCCTCACATGTACTGGGATAAGTTCGTTAAGAAGAAAGTTCTCAAGAAGTATCGGGAGCAGTACGACCAACAGCAGATAAAGCGACTTCTTGGAATGAAGACTGGCAACAACAACGGAGGTAGCAGTAGAATTACTTCGAGTGGACTTTCTGAGGAGGCCTCAAACGGTTGGTTCTATCCAACGTGGCTTCAGGAGATGGATCTACAATACCTGCTTTGGAAGTGGGGTGTCATCTTCACGGATAATGTAGGTTTCGAGTGACTTCAAAGTCGGTCTACGCTAAGGAGACGATTCTCACGCATTTTCGTTCTCTATTTAGTCGTTTCTATACCTTGTGGTCTACTTTATTGTCTCCTTGCTGGGAAATGCAAACTACTTCTTCTTTTCATGCCACCTGTTGGATGCAGCTATTTCCTTTAAAAAATTGGCCACCATTGTACAATCGGTTACACACAATGGAAAACAGGTAGGTCAAACTATACTGCATTCTGGTAGCTTGGCGCATCGCGCAGTGGTCTGGTGTAGGTCATGTCTAACACCCTGTTTCAGTGACCCCCATCGCGTGAAAGGTGAATAAATTGGCGGAACTCCAACTCTTTTTGAGGTGTTTGGACTGACTATAAGGCTTAGTTTTTTCGATATGTAGCCAACACTGAAAATAGACTATTTTTGCGTAACCAGCGTGGATGTACACTCTCCACAGCCTTTTCAACCAGCATTGAGTAGCTTTATTTCATTTAAGTAGTCATTGACATAGGCGAACTCATTTAAGTAAAGGAGCTATTTCCTGAACCTTTGAATTACTGTTTAAAGGGATTGTGATTGTTTAAGGCATTTTTAAGCTTCCCAGTGTGCCTGTCCACAAGATTTCAACTTAGCCATGCTTCGCTTTATTCGCCACGATCTTTTTGGCCTTTGGTCATTTGAAAAGTGTGGTTGCAACCGCATTTGTTTTTTCATCCTACCACCTCAGGTGTAATGGCCACGTGGTACTCTGTCCAAGCCTGTTGCGCCACTTACGGGGGTGTAAGTGTAACAGATGGTGACCCAGGTCTAACGTGATTTTTTTTGCTCAAAACCGGCTTACCAACCCGACGCGACCGGGTCATTGCATGACACTGCAAATCCATCCACGGGGGTGCAACTTTGACCGACATGAGTTTAGTCGTCCGCTAGGCATGAAGCTGATGGAATTGCAGGCCACGTGATTAGAGAACCTAATTCATCGCAAAATGTCTGAGTTTGAGGCTTCAGCATTTGGAGCGTAACAGCAATGGTAACAGCCTAGAATTGATGCTTCCATTGGCTGAGAGAGGTAGACCTCAGTCCATAGGCCCGGCAGGTTCGTGTCAAGATAGCGAACACCCTCAGAATTTGGTGCGCGAGTAACCTGCTGACAGGGCGAAAAGCCGAGGCTGAGAGTCTCTGAAAGCGATTGAGCAGCTACCCACTACTTTTATCCTTCTGGACCTTTCGAAGAACTCCCGACTTAGACGGCTGTCAACGTAACAAACGCCGGTCTTTTCAGCTCGTACTGACAGTCATGTTAACTTCAGTTGTGATCTACCTTTACACCGTCATTGCGTTCAACTTCTTCCGCAAATTCTACACTAAAGAGGAGGACGGAGAGAAGGAATACAAGTGCAACGACATGTTGACTGTGAGTAATTTTATTAGCACACTCTCATCGTTTCTGCATAACAAACGCTGTTTGTCATCTCCCTTTTCCTGCTCTCTAGTGCTTCGTCTTCCACCTCCACACGGGTCTACGAGCGGGTGGCGGAATCGGCGATGAGATTGAACCGCCCGACGGTGATGCACATGAAGCGCTGCGGATCCTCTTTGACATGCCATTCTTCTTCGTTGTCATTATCATCCTCCTCGCGATTATTCAAGGTTTGTGCCGCCGCACTCTTGTGTTAATTGGATTACTAGGAGAGAAAAGGATAGGATTTTGAAGCCTTGACCATTTTTGTTGAGAAGCAGATTCAAGCTGCCCTGTCTCATTGGCGCTTTGTTGTCTATCCGGGGTTGATGTGGTTTTCATCCACAACTTTTCATCACATGAAATCCACTTTTTCTAAGTGTAGTCGAACCGGTCGGATGTCTTGTTGTCTTCCCCATTTATCAAATAATTGCTCATCTCATGTGAAAGCAGAGGTTTGGCCTCAATCGGACTGTTTAATTGAGTGGAAGATTGTCTACTGAAGTCTTCACTTTCACGAGACAATTACAACCGCGCCATTTAGAAATTATGCCGAAAAACGTTTTTTTCTGTCTTGGTGCTACAAGAACGGTAAAACTTATACCAGAATGAAGTGTACACGATTCAATCCTTTTGGCGAATTAGAAGTGCCCCTTTTCGGGTAAAGACACGATGCCTTGCCATGGTAAATCGCTATTCGTTATGGCCTCTGGTACTGTGGGCATGTCTAACAGCTCCCCTGGTGTCTTTCATTTGAAGGGTTAGCACTCATCGAGACCTCCTTTATGCATCAGTTTTGCTGGTTGATTTCAGATAGGCACACCAAAAGGGATGGGGTGTCCGAGTCGCCGCCCCCTCCCTAGGGATGGGTCTGCTGGCCGCCGGGATGTACTTGCATATCCCCACCCCCCGACCTTCGAGTTGTCCCTTCCGTTAGAGTTTGGATTAGAATCCAGCAGACGAAGTCAGAATTTTTACTTTGATTAATAAGGCATGGATAAGTTTAGATGGATCCTTGGTGGATGCATGGAAGGACTGGCAGTCATCACCGGAAATCGGTGAGGTCGATGACTGGACCCACGCAAATTAGCTTGTGGAAATGGCAATAGTGCTAGGTGGTGTTCAAAGCTCTTGATCAAAAACAGGCTTTGAAACGGAGTGTACAAATTTGCCCTTCTCTCTCTTCACAGGTCTTATCATCGACGCCCTTGGCGACCTGCGAGATCAGTTAGAGCAAGTGCGGGAGGACTTGGAATCCAAGTGCTTTATCTGTGGCATCGGGAAGGAGTACTTTGATGCCACTCCACATGGCTTTGATCGACACGTGGAACGCGAACACAATTTCGCCAACTACATGTAGGTTTCTTTGACTCTACGAACAGATGAATCGAGGCTTAGCCGATTCGACTGAATGCGTGATCCCCAACACGCAAGGGTCGAGCCTTCTTTTCAGTCTAATCCGTCTAAGCTCCATGTTATCGTGACTAATAATAAGTTTGTCTACTTTTTGAATGGAGGGGTTTTCAGTCCTCCTCCCAGTCTGATAGTCATCAAAAATATGGAAAGAGAGGGAAGGGGAGGTGGAGTAACCCTTGACAGCGATTGTCGTGTTCTTCGAAGTACTATCTGCTTCGTATTCTTATCATTCGATGTGTGTTTGATTCGATGCTAAATAGGTGGGTTTTGAATTGATATGTTTCATTTTTGATCACACAGTTAATCCTTTTACCCTTTGAGGTCATGTGACATAATGAGGGGCACGCGTTGCGCTTTTGGTCCACCAAGTAATGCAGACACATCTGCCTTTTGTAGGTACTTCCTCATGCACATAATTAACAAACCCGACACCGAATTCACCGGTCAGGTATGTTTACACATACAACGTTGTTATTTTTGTGTGCACTTTTTTCATTGCGCCAGAAGTGTTGCATTTGTTGCTGTAATTCGCATGACCTCTGACCGCTGCGCCATGAACACGGACGTACTTGATTCCGCGTGTTACAGGATGACGAAGCCGCAGACAGACCTAATTTCGAACGTTGGATTATGCAAAAGCCTCAGAATGGATAGTTTGATAACTGGCTGTGAAAATCATCATTGCTCGGGCCTCGAGTTTCGTCATGGATTATCGCTCGGAGTTGTAAACGACTTTTCAGGCTTAAGTCATGCTGTGCTGACATGAATTTATCCCTCATGAGTCAGACTCATTTCTAACGATTAAGCATGACAACGTCGTTGGGAGTAGTTATTTTGACACGACTGATGATCTCTGAAGGTTTTTGCGTTCTTTAGGAGTCTTACGTGTGGGAGCTCTATCAACAACGATGCCTGGACTTCTTCCCCATCGGAAACTGTTTCCGCAAGCAGTACGAAGAGGAGTTGCAGGCGAAGTAGCAGCGAGAGATGCCTTCACACCCAGAACTTCAGATGCCACCATTCGAAACAACTCCCTTTTTATTCATTCACATTTGCCTTCCCACGTAGAAAACTGGTGTAGAGAGCAATAATTCGACGCCTTGCATTTTTTTGAGTTGGCTCCTCGCCTTTCTTCTTCCCTTTACTTCATTTTTTATTGTTCGTCTATGTTACGCCTCTCGATTCGGAAGATACACTCATTACTTAATCTTAGTGGAATGTTCCTCTTTTTATTGGGATTTAGCTAGGGCTTGGGTTTGGTGTCAGGGTTACCACTTAGGAGGGTTGATGTGAGTGTTGGCTTCCGCCCTCTCGAACTGGAGTCAGAAGTCCGTAAGTTACAATTAGACTGGAGCCACTCGCCGGGTGGATCGTGTTGTGGCACACCGTCACTCCATCCATAACAGATGCCACATCCAGAAAGGGAGGGGTCGCGGTGCCACAATTGGGGGTGGCGGTTCTCTAGCGCCTTGACAGGTCAAAATGGAGACGAGGAAAACACATTTAGCCAAAAGTGCCAATTTTTATGAAAAAAGGCTATAAAAAACAATGTAAGTTACCTTCTGGAAGGTATTTTCGGAGATCGATTTCAGCATTACTGCAAATAAGCGGCTCTAGATGGAACCGAGTAGCAGAATTTGGACGCATTTAAGATGAGAAGTAACAGGAGTAACTATTGAGTGGTTCAGGGAAGCATATAAATGAACGATTGAAAGGAATGAAACCTAAAAACTACATTAATGACCACAAAATGCGGCCAAATGGAAACAGCTTCAGCCCCGGATACACCCAGCCGCCAGGATGACAACTACTTTAATCCGCTCCTCAAGATGGCGTTACTTCGAGCCTAAAGACGCATAGCAAGGAGATTGTCTTCAAGAATTTTCCAACTAAACTAATAGTATTTTTAGGCTTTAGACAAAGAAACGAGCATCGAGTTACCTCATCGAACAAAGAAAGCACTCCTACCCCAGACACCCACGATCAAACACCAGCAAGGCCTTGAGTTCGATCTAGGAACCACCCTAAATTGATCCCATGATATATTCAAACATACTCTTAGTTTAAATGAGTTTTAATTTGTAAAGAAGCCATTCAGAGTTTCGCATTTGCCTCTGTTTATGTCGAGACGATTGTTTACATCCCCAAATTAAGGCAATTTACAAGTCAACTGGTTTTTAGTCCCCTCAGATTATTTCCAATATTTCTGTGCAAAATTTGTCATTAAAGTAGCATTTTTCACCCATAGCAGAGCTCGATGCCCATGGTGACTAGCTAAGAGTGAGGAAATTGGATCCGGTGCGAACGAACCAAAGTTATTGCACGAAAACCTTACAAACAAAATAAAATATGCCTTAGATTGACTAAAATGCCTTAAATTTGGATGCGATTTAACCTTTAAAATTGAAGTTTATAGTCCAACTACTGCCATGTTTCTCCTCCAGCACTGTTTAGCTATCCACCTTGGTCACATATATTTCTATCCCAGTGTAGCTTACAAAAAATTTGTTATTCCTTTAGCAAGAAAGTATTCGTAATTACCCTATTTTCCTTTTCCACCTTGTACGAGGAACGCATACAGATACAAAGTTACCTATCCAAATTGTCAAGGATTTATACCTCCACGTATTGTCTGGAATAGGTTTCAGTAAAATGTTTGCAATGCTAAAAGCAGGCTTGTAGAACCTTCTTTACCTAGCTGCAACACTCAAAAAAATTCCAAGGCTTTAGCAGCGGAGGTTTTATAAAAGAACTTAACTCTAGTATCGTGAAAGGCCGTTTCGATTTAACGTCATATTTTAACTAAAAATGCATTACACCCGTTCGGATGACAGCTTGATTAATTTACATCTTTGCAACCTGTTCATTAATGCGTACAGTTGCTGATGTCCCATCCATCAACCTTTATTCGTTTCGGCTCTAACGAGTATTCGTTGGAAGGACAGGAAATGAAACGCAAATTACAGTCAGCCGATGAGGCGAAAGCAAAAAGATCCAAAGTAAAAGCAAATTAAGAGTTAGAATATACAGTCCCTCCAGATCAAAGTTTAAAAATATCACATAACCCCCCCCCCCCTTCAAAACAATCGGCACGACTGAAGACTCACGAATCCTATTGGTCTCGCCTGTAATTGGAGATTTTATTGGCTCTCATGGACTATAAATACGGTAAGTAAATCAGTCGAAGAAACAGTGCAGAATTGAGTGACCACGAACCCATCATGCCTGACTTCCCAGTGAAAAGCTCTTTGGACCTACTGGACCCAGAGCAACTGCAACTTCTAGCAACGTTGCTTGCAAATGGTATTGTCTACCAAGTGACCTTATCGCTCTTTATGTCTCCCCTTGTTTGCATACCTTTGCATCCCTGGCTTTTTTACCTTTATTACCGATTCCCATTCAGCTGAGTTTAAGATAAACTTATTTTCCGTCGCAAATGACCACGTATTTGCATCCAATCAAGCCAGCAGGGTTGGGATCAAACTGGACCCAATCGCATACTCAAAATGGCACACTCGACATGAATAAGCCCTTGACCCAAGTAAATTTAAAGACAATGACTAGGTACATGCAGATGCACGTGTTCTTATTCCAATCGTTTTGTCTTGACAGGTGCATCGAATGCGGAGCGCTTAGTTGTATCCAAGGGAAAAACAAACCCGGACCTTCAACAATCCGCCTTATCGGCTTTGCTATCTACCGTGCAGCAGCAAGCACAAAAAACAACACCTACTTCACAAAGTGCGGAAGAGACAGTGTCTGCTCTAACTAAATCTTCTGTATTTCCAAGACTCAGTCCCCTCCTTATGCATTTATCACGGAACAGCGATGAAGACGAACAAATCCAACCCTGTCCTTTGCCACCGAAACGGCGGAAAATTGATGAGGCCACTTCCAGCGAATCGGGTATACTAGAAACAGTGCCTGTATTTCCTCTACGCGGTTCTCAATCGCCTAGCACCCCAAAGCCTGTACTACAACAAACATCATGCATCGACTTGTCTTTACCTCGAAAGAAAAGTGGAAGCTTTGGACAACCCCAAACTGACACCACGTTGCCGACCTTCCCAACACCGAACCCCTTCCTTTGCGACACGTCGTCAAGTTTACAGCAACAGCTGCTACAGCCACAAGTGCAGCAACCATTCTCAACCCCAAGTGCGTCTCAACAACTTTTAGCGAGCGTCTTCTCAATGCCAAACCACCCTCTTCTTCAGCAGCTCGCTGCCAACATGCCAATTCCTGATTCAAACCTCTTTTTACTGCCAATAGCGGAACAGCCTCAGGCAAAACAGACACTATCTGAAGCACAAAGACAAGGCAAGCGCAGGGTTCTCTTTACCCCGCATCAAATTGAGGAGATGGTCAAACGCTATAACCAGAAAAATTACCTAAATGCGGATGAACGTGAGGAGCTGGCACATCGAATTAATTTGACGGGGACTCAGGTTGGTGAAGCATTAGATTGTTAAATGAACCTGTTTGATAGGCAGTCATTGGTGTGTAGTGATCAATTGTCACCGATTGAGTCGTCTTAAATGGTCACATTTTTGACTTTTCTGTTAGGTGAAGATATGGTTCCAGAACCGCCGCTACAAAACAAAGTTGGCCGGTGGAAAAGTGTCTGGCAATGAAGCATGTGTAGCACAGCAAATGGCTCGCGAAATGGACAGAAGCGCTCCATCAACGGACACGAGGGACAGCGGTCGCAGTGATAGCCTTGGATCTTCTGAGGGCGCTCATCCACAACAAGAGCCCCGACAGGCAGTAGTAGCGTTGGAGCGAGCCCCTTCAGGAGAAGACAGCAATGTGCTGTCCGAGCTAAAGCAGCAATTTAAGGCAATGGCAAAGATGCTCGAAAATCAGCTTGCTGCTAAAACGGACCCAAAGCAGGATGGTGAAAACGAGGATATGAGGAAATATGTAGAGCTGGCAATGCGAGTTATTCGCCTCCTCTATGAAGCGTCTGCGGACTGACCTTGGTTGTCTTTCATTTAATGGCTGTGATGTTGGCATTTTGATGACAGCAATTGTGTATAAATTAGACTTCCAAAAATGAATAAAGAAATTTATCTTATAAAAGGCATTCTCATGAGGATCTATGGATGAAGTTGGGAGTCACTGAAATAAATTGTTTTGGGGGCACGCCAAGTCAAGCGTACGTATTCCATTCGGAAATAATACAACCTAACTCATTTCTGAGCTGTAGAGCACATTAAAAAATAGCCTGTGGTTGGGTGGTAGGTGCCTACAGCAGATGTTACCATCCATTCATTACGAGTGACCAGTTAGTTGTTTTTATTGCGACCATGGTTAAGCAATTTGGCTGTAGTTCATTTTCACCGGCTTCACAGCTCAGATTAAAACCGAAAAGGTCTCCGGTTGGGTATAGGGCACAGCTCAAAATCACACGCTGATCTTGACTTCGATAAGCAGATTGTAGCCAATCAAATGTCTAATGGTTGACACGGCTACAGAAGGCAAACGTGACTATGCAGGCAAGAAGGGAGGTGGATGTTGTGTCACCCCATTGGAGACATGGGAGCCCATTCAACTCAGCATCGTCATTTTTACTTTTCGGCCTCTTCTAGCAAGAGAGCAATGTACTGCCTCGCTTTCACAGTTTTAGAGGTGAGGGCCCACGCAGGTCAGTGTAACACATGCATAAGCGATGGCGACGCTTAACCTCTCCAAGCGGTTGGAGGTAGTGCATATAAGATTCAGACCCATGTTTTATGTCACTTCCGAGGTCTACCGGTCAGTTCGATTCCCGAAATCCCCCTTCGCATGGATGAAATGGCTTGATCAGTACCCTACAATCAAAGCCTAAAACGTGCTAAATCACACTACTCACAGTTAAAAGCGGATTTCATTGCCAACATGCAGCACAATACTGCTTTAATTAATTTCATTCCTACCCAAAACACCCATTGATTGGTGTCGACCGAACTGGGTTTTATCAAATTAAGTAGCGGGAGAGAGAGATGAGCAGTAAAGGAGGGCAAACACCACAGTCATTTGTTCCATAATGCCTGTCCATCGGAAGGGTAGACCGAATCCCTAACAGAGCATGGACCAGGTCTCGTAAGCCCTCAACACCCACTTCCTCTCTCAACTGGTCCATCATTCGGCCACAGTAGCTGAAGCATGAAACGCTTCTCGTTTGAGTTGATGACACCGCTAAAACCGAAAACTATAACATTTCAACTCTAGTATCAACACTAATCACCTACGAGGTAAACGCTTTCAAGGTAACTGGAGTGTAGCAGTAACCTCAAACAATCACCATCAGGTAGCATTGCATAGTCGCTTCTGGAAGGTTAATTAAGACCACGTTGAATAGGCATTCGACAGCCAACTCTAACGAATCTCCCTCCCTTGACTTCAAGTCAGCGATCTTAAAAGGACTGAAGGGTACAACCGATGGCCGACACACACCCATTCCCTCCCCTCATTAATGTCATCAAGCCCAAAGGAAACTCAAGACCTGGTGAAAGGATTGGGAAGGAATAACGAAGTTTCACTTTGGTAACTCTTTTAAACGCATAAGAATGTTAATGGTTGGCGCGATTGATTCGTGAATGTTTTATATTCAGCGCCAACCGCTTCGTGATGGCTGACGGTGTGTGGGTTTTGCAACGAGGTCTCTATAACATGCCGGTAAACTCTAACCCCACTCTCCCTGTCGATGATACACTTCCTATCTTTGTTTTGTACCATTGTAGTTGTAGCGTCCCAAGGCTCCCTCGAAGGTGAAAGAAGGCAGAATACTAGGGTAGAATACATATATTCAACGAACAGGAAATAAGCTGCTGGCATGGCCCGAAGGCCAGCCTACGCAGCTAAGGCAATATGGCTACCTCCGTAACCCTGGCCGAAATCGGTAGTTCAAACAAACAAAGTACTACATTGCCCCCCTCCTCTTATGAGCGTCTTCCCTCACACGCCCCGTGGTAGACCTCCTGCGTCAATGATCGCAACTTTGTCAGTGCTGCAAGAAGCACCCACGATTCAACCATACCAGCCACCAACATTCGACACGATTGAGGCGATGCTTGACACCAACGTCAGCGATCCCTCTTGGCAGTGCATTGGACTTGGATTTTCGTTTGGCTTAAGAACAAAATTCAGACGTTAGGCAGACGTTAGCACACCGATCTCCTTAAGCAAGTATAATGGGGGTAATCGTCGGAACGAAACTTTCCAGTTGGTCTACGGCTAGTGGCCCTTCAGTTGTTAATAGCTTTCTTATGGAACACGGAGATGGGGTAGATACCGGAGGCGGACGTCCTTCTTGGTCCATCCGTAGCACATGCACTTCTTTCGCACCGATGCAACATGCCACAGGTGATAGAGGTCGGGATAGAAACCCTATAGAGTCGGATCCGCTTTCCGCTGCCACCAATGTAGCGTCCCAAGGCTCCGTCGAAGGCAAATGAAGGCAGAATACTACGGTAGAATGTAAAATGAGGCTGCTAGCATGGCCTGGAGGCCAGCCTTTGCAGCAAGGGTAATATGGCCATCTCTGTGACTCTGGCCGAAACCGGTGGTTTAAACAAAGTTCTGCAGTCGTCTTCATTGCCGTGAAACAGTGCAGCGGAAATGATATCTGCCAAATGCATTACAAGCCACTAACTGGGCTAGTTGAAAATAGATGTAAGAGATAGAGGAGAAAGAAAGCTCATCTCGAATTCCAGTAGCATTCAACGTCACACACATTGGATAAAGCATGACCAGCTAAAATGCTTGCACCACTCTTGCTGCAACGCTGATGCTTTTCGTATCATCCGGGGGACAAATGAGGTGTCTTCGGCCTAAACCAACCGAAGAGGCACTAAAGTACACAAGAGAATGGGTGATCAAGAGTGTAAATAGCCCAGTTTGCTCTTCATTTCTTGTAGAAAAGCCGTATCAGAAGGTTAAAGGTATTATGTAACAGTTTTATCACCTAAGAAGAACAATAAAATGCCTATATTCCCGATTTTTAACAGCCCAATTTGAACAGTCCACGGCGAACCCTTCCAAATGGTTACCTAGGCGCTTGCAACCTGGCCTCCGATAGCACTGGTAAAGTGGTTGCCACTCTGTTGTTGCATCTGTTTGACTCCAACGACCCTCACCAAAAAAGATACGAATCAGAGGGGTCAAACAACCAAATATTCGGCCACACCAAGCCAATCTCTGAGTGCATCTTGATAATAGCAGATTCATCTCTCGCCTAGCAAGTTGACAAAACTTTTACCACTTTAACATGACCACAGTTGTGTTTTCATAAAACAAAAGGAGTTCTATAATCCAAATGCATCGATTGGACATTTTTGAGGCGACGTGAGCTAGAAAGACTCACCTTTGATTGCAAATTCACCTTTAAATATTAGCGAAAACTGGCGCGCTTCCGAGTTATTTGACCTATCCTGAATAAGATTGCCTAGGGTTTTGTCAAGACGAGCCTCTACTTGCAGTTGAGGAAGAGGACAAGGATGAGACAGTGGGTTTGAGATCGTGAGATCTCTTACAGCAATGCGACATGCCTCCGAGTGCTTAACTAGCCGCGCCGGTTTTTGAAGAAACGATGCTCTCGTAAACACCTTTGGAATGCCGCAGGAAGATCCATTGCGCAATAAAGTGATCCTCAAAAGGAAGCTACTGCAAAGTGTGGCATCCTTTGTCCACCTCGATTGTAGGAAATTCGAGGTCAACTGACTTGACAGAGGCAAAAGTGAATGCGACAGGTTGTTTGCTGACATTTGCTACAAACAACATTAAGCTGGAATGTAACAAGCTTTTGTCACTGCGAGGACGTCTGAATCGGTCCTGTTACAAATGCTTGATTTGCATAAGGTAAGCACGTCGACAGGTCGACTACGTGATCTACAAACAGCTGCGAATTGGATACCACAGCTGCCTCACCGGCTTAGAAGGATGGCGGTGTGGGCTGTGCTGCTAATCCCCCTCATTCCAAAGCCCCAACCTTAGGCTCAATGTGGTATGGATGGGCACACTACCACCTAGGTCAATTGAACGAGCTAGTCAAAAGATTGGGAGGATCCTCACAAACAGTCGCCTTTGACATCGGTCTAAGAGGATTGACAAGCAGGATTCGAATAGCTAAATGAGTGTAAAGCGTTGTCGATGGGCTGAAGCACCCACTCCAATATCACTCTGACCTATACCGATGTGCCGAGACATCTACGCACAAAGCAGACTAGAGAAATACTTGAAAAGGTTTTAAAATGACCTCTATCACACTCGTTATTAGGTGTCCGTCCGTAAGCATTTAGTTGCCATTTTCTAACCATGGTGAAGAGAACACATGATCTGTCGAGCTCATTCTAGGCGTGAGGTTAGGTCGTACAAATGTGAGTGACCTGACTTCTTAATCTCATTGGTTGGTGAAGCTTGTATAGTCGGACATATGAGAGCTTGTAACGGATCGACTGACGAAATTGAAGGCGAATACTTCCAAGCGAGAATACTTGATGTTCAGAACTCAGCGACACCCAGAAGCACCTGATTCTATGGAGGTAGCGTTCATAGTACAGGCTAACCACATTTGTATGATGCTTCTTCTTCTCCAAAGTCTAACGGGAATGATATTGACATTGAAACCATTGAATTAAACAGAGATGGACACTCGCACCTCGCCAGGCTAAATATGGAATTGGAAATTATGGTAGAAACCGCTACGCCAATGCCTTTCTTCAGCACCGCATGGCGACAGGACCACTGGTGTCTCATTCGTATCGGCACACCAGTGATCTTAACCCATGCGTTGATTTTAGTCTTTTATTATTCTGTGGACCCTGTGTTCTCTGACTGAGGTGAAAGGCGTATGACGTAGAAGACATTTAGAGTGGCACTGGCAACGATAAATTCGTCCACTCAGTGTCCAGTGAATTTGATATAATTAGAGCCGGTAAGTAAACAGCGGTATAATTGAGTTACTTTGGCGGAGCCTTTCGATGCCATTCAGTGGTCCGCAACTTCCTGCAATTCACTCACGAGTGACTTGTGACTATGCTTAATCTGAAGGGAAGGAATGTTGCGATGGCAGAGCAGGAGCATTCACCTAACTCTCCCCGTTATAGCATCATTCGAAAGTGTTGCAGTGAAATACAATGTATGCTACAGAGCATCAGTGTTGCATGACTACTGGCCTACTATCCCTCAAAGTGTACAGCGATTCAAGACTTTACAAGCATGAAATTGAGTGCAAGTACTAAAATAATGAACCTACACATAAGGCTCTTTGACTATGCTATTTACTAAAGGAGAGTGTGGCATGATGCGCAAGAGAAGAAGAGCTTCGTGGTGAAAGCACATACACGTGCAGCGTCTGTCAGAAGCCATAGTTGGCCACGAGGCTCACTCGCATCCCTCAAGCGCCTCCCATTCTCGTTGTCCAATTGAACAGGTTAGTGGACTTACAGTCACTTCCCTCCTGGAGTCGACATCTTTTTAATAACGCTTTACTTAGTGTAGTTTAGTGACAAACTCAACCGCTGCCTCAATAACTGCCATTTAAAATGCGCTAAGCATTAATTGCGCCAAATAAGTTATTATGGTTCCGTTGGACAGGTAAAAATTAAACACAATTTCCACATCATTTGTCAGAAAAACAGGTCCAGAATGTACTAGCAGCTGCGACAAATATTCCCAGCATAACAAACCAGACACACTTACCATCACTAGCATTTTATACATACGTTGCTATTGATGCATGCGCGATTTGGACTACTACTGGCTATGCTTCAGTAGCACAGTTGCTACGACACGCAAACGATTGGAAGAAGGAAATCTGTGATTCTTCGTGGCTTGCAAATAATTAAATTTTAGCGTCAGCGTACATTGGCTGTGTGACGATGCCTCTAGACCATGTCAGTAACAGTTAACCGAATTTCTACGCTGATGACACATCTTCTAAACCTAAAATATACAATTGTTGACTTCAGTGCTGTAAAACGGTGTAGTGGAGGTGATATATGCCAAACGCGTTGCAAGCCACAAATTGCATTAGCAAAAATCAATGTAAAAGATGAACGGGAAGGAGTACGCATCTTAAATCCCAGTGGCTTTTGACGTGACACACATTAGGTGAAGCAGGAGTAGCAAAAACGCCTGCACCACTTCCGCTGCAACACTGGTGCCTACCGCATTATCGGAGCAGCAAATGAGGTGTCTTTAGCATAAATAAACAAAGGAACACCAAGGCACGGGAGAGGAAAGGTGATCGAGGGAGTAAGCAGCCTAGTTAGATGAGTTAGCTGAAGAAAAGCATCCAAACATATTTACTACTTGAAGCTTGATATGGAAAGAAGCAGCGCCTGCACTGATGTCATGGCTTCACAAATTGTCCTTCAAGCCCCTCATTTCTTGTTTATACGTCGTTTCAATAAGTCAAGGACAAAAACCAAATCAAGCTTGCCAAGGAGTTACGTATATACTTGCAACAAGAGACAAAACGAAAAGCTTGCAATCGAAAGTTGGGAATGAGGATGGATAATGTTCTCCCTGTAACGATGAAAGTAATGCCTCCATAAATGGGACCAATCGAATCCCTTTACATAACAATTAAACTTCGATCATTATCATAAAATACCTCGCGTTTAACAGCAAAGCGGATTACACCCACCGCCTCGGTAGACAACACTGATCGACCCAGACGGTAGCCGCAACATGAAATCTGATGGCTCGTCAGGACGTACTCCAACCCTCTCTGGCGAACATTGCAGCATATTGAAGGTGTGACATCTTTGTAGACATCACGTGGAAGATACGTCAGCACTTGGTGGTCGAGGGACGATTGAAGCCACTTAGGTCCTGGTCAACGCGTGCTGTCCTCTATAGGCACTTTGTAAGCAGCCGGAGACAGTTGCGGTGTGCATTAATAGGGTTTACATCAGGAGCCGTCTAAAGATGAAGAGATAGGTCACGTTGTCTACGAGGAGTAAAATAGAGCTTCATCATCTCAATAATTACTCCATGCATCAGTTTAGTGGGATGTAAAGGCAGCTGCATCTCACTTAAACCAACGTTAAGTAAAATTCACAAGCCATATTTTTGTTCACACACTTTGCGACAAATAAGAGTTGGGTTCGAGGGAGGGAAAGTGACGTTGCAAAGTAAAAATGGCATTCAAATTGGCAGTGAGATTTGCTTGGTCATTTTGCCATGTTTTGTGCGACTGTGAACGCCTGCTAATCAGTGAACCCCATTCGGTCCGACGACTTCAAGTTACCCAGCCTCCACTTTCCATTGCATCTACTATTCAGCCGAGTGCTTTCTAGGCAATTGACCAAGCAAACGCCTCCTGTTTGCAGCATACATCGGCTGCAGTAATTGAATAACTTCCATTTAGTTCACATCGGAGCCAGTTAACATATCCTGACTACAATTGTTTGGAATCTCAAAGTCAGACAATTGTCTACTTGCCGTAAATGAAGGGGACGAGAATGAGACAGTGAGTGTTTGAGGTCTTGTGATGTCTTGCAACAATATGATATGGTTTCGTGTGCTTGACTGTTAAAGACTGTTTTCGAAGAGACGGTGCTCTTTTGCACACCCTCGGAATGTTGAACGAGGATCCATCGCGCAATCAAATGACCCCCAAAAAAGGATACCATGACAGAATATGCTGTTTGCTTTCTGCCTTGATTGTTGGAACTCAGAGGTTAACTGACTTGACAGAGGCAAAAGTGAATGCGTGAGGTTGTTTGCTGGCATTTGCAACAATCGACGTGTAGTTGGCAATCAACAAGTTATTTTCACTGTGAGGACAACTAAGTTGGTTCTGTTGCAATGCTTGAAGCTCATAATGTAAGTATGTTAATAGCTCGAGTTTGAGGTCTACAAGATGTGAGACAGCCACCGCATCTGAATCACTGACTTAGCGGGATGGCGGTGTAGGCTATTCTGCTCCCCTCCCCTCCAAGCGGTAGGGCGTCCGTTGGAAGCCAGAGTCATGTAGAGAAGCACAATGTCACCTGAGTTGATGGAATGAGCTAGTCAATAGACCGGAAGGATATTCACAAAGGGATGCCTTTGAAATCGGTCAAAGGGTGGCGAACGGACAAGATCTGAATGGCTAAATGACTGTGGAAAGATATCCATGGGCTGACCTTGTATGAATATGGGGATCCCTCCGCTCCGCGGCCTTAGAGGCTTTTTCGCAGCAGCCATGTTGCCATTTTCTTCCGATGGTGAAGACTGCAAATGATCTGTGTCAAGTGAGTTTAGTGCGATGGAAGGCAGTGCGTAGGTAGCAGCATGGATGAGTTGATTTGATAACGGCTAGGAATTCTTGCAGTCCTCTATGAGCCACTTTAGTTCCATGGCCACTAGGATGCTCACGAGTATCTACTGGCAGAGCAGGAGCATTTTACTTAACTCACTCAAATATAACACATTTCGAGAGCTATTCTTCGGCCAGACAGTAACTGAGTGCAAGTTTGATATCCTACTATCTTCTTAATTGTTTGTCATGCATAACACCCAAACAGTATCCCCCGGGTTGTCCCTGCAGTACAATGCAGTGAGTGCAGCACAGCGTTCAAGTCACACACACACTAGCTCGATCCCTTACAGTGTACAGCAATGCCAGACCTTGCAGGCATGAGTTTGATGCAATTACCTGAAAGATGCACTAAAACACGAAACCCTTCTGACCATACGTTTCACTGGAGGAGAGTGTGGCACGATACACGGGGAAGGAAGAGCTGCGTGATGGAAGGGCATGCACGTACAGCGTCTGCCAGAAGCCACAGTCAGACTAACTTGCATCCGTCAAACACCTCTCATTCCCATTTTCCAATTAAACAGGTTAGCAGATGCACCGCCACTTCTGCTCTGCAACCGAAAACATCTAAACAAGGCTGCACTTAGTGTGGCCCAATGACAAAGGCCTTCCCTGCTTAAATGACTGTCCTTTTTAATGAGCCAAGTCAGGCGCATCACTTCACGGAATATGGAGAATGTATGACAAGAGAAAGAAAGGAAGGAATAATGTGTTTGCAGAAGAATGCAGAACTGGATATTGTGAGAGCAGTTTAAAGTTGGCAGGTGAATGCATTAACAGGTAAGTATTCAGCTCAATCTCCACGTTATTTTCAAAGAAAATAGGTTCAAGAAGTACTAGCAGCTGCCACAAACCTTCCCATTCCCCATGCTTTTACACAGAACATGGTAAATCAATCACACCTAGCGCCTGTAACATTTCATCCATACCTGGACTTGGATGCCTTAGGTGTATACAGCTACTGACTGTATTTCAGTAACCGACTTGCAACGACGCGTACTCGAGTGAAATGAAGGCAGCACTTTGAATCATCATCTTGGCCAGTTCGCATTAGTAACCTACTGATCGCTGATATCTTGCAAATGATTACAATTTCTCCATTGCATTAATTATCCCCTGAATCACGTCTTTGATAAGGCTTGCTCTTCTGCAAGGCAAAAATAAACGCCCAGACAAGCGAATGCATCCATTTGATCATTGCATGACAATGTCAACGATCCCACCCCTCAATAAACGGCTATGCTTGGTAATGATGGAATGGATGGTCTAAGAGCACGCATGACATAGTCACTAGCAATGACCACTGTTTAGTTTGCTTCATTGCTTAAAGGAGTTTTTACCAATTTAGAAGAATGGATTATATGGTTGGCTGAGGACACAGTATAAATGGAGTATGAGGATGCACGGGCAATAGTGCATTACGGGTAACTTAATTCAGGCTTCGCGTTAGCAAATTATGGTGTTTCCTCAATTAAGCGAACAATAAAGTGACAACAACTGCCACGATTCCCACTTGACGTGCACCTATTGAACAAGGTGACAACAGGTTGGAGATAGCCCACCCAGCGTCAAAATGGACCGTGTGAGTGTTATCAATGTCCCATAAAGAAGCCTTCGCACTGTTCATAATTAATGTCACATTTGTGATTTGGAAATGCGAAATCAATGCCTAATAACGCATTGGTTACCAAGTAGTGGGATTAATTTGGCAACTTCTGCACCTTGAATAAGACATTGGCACTTCATGCCAAACTGACCGAAACGTCTTTCTTATCATTTGCTTGCAGCTGATCAATTAATCCACTTCCTAAGTACTCGATCCTTGACCTGTCAATAAAAGCAGCAAAATGACAACTTGAATGTGTCTACTGCCACTGTAGGTGGTTGATTGATAGGGCTACACAAACATTTACCACAACTATCTAAATAAGCAAAATGCTACCGTCATTTGTGTTTAAGGAAAGAAATGTTTTGTTACCACCTAAGCGACAAACAAGAACAATAAAAGAAAGACGAGTGATGAAAAGAATAGACAAGAATATATATATATACGACTGGTTAAAAAATGGATACCCACTTAACCTGCCCGCCAGCATGACTTATCTCGGCATCTTAAGGGATGCTCATTTGGCCTCTTAATAAGACATACTCCTCAAATTTAATCAGACCCTTTCTCAAGTTTTGTTTGCCACGAATGTGATGTTAATTTCTTTTAAACGGAAGGCGCCGGAGTTGCGGAGTAGAAACCAGTGGATTGTGCGTAGCCTCCATCGCAAAGCAACGTGGAAAATGCTGGGAATCACTATGACATAGACAAGACACATGATGGGATGGAGTGGTGCTGGAGCAGACCGTTTTGAATCAAGTGCTTTTCCATGCACTTTAGCAATTTTCAACAAAGTTTGGTGATTTACAATGCACCTGCATGACCTGAATTGGGATGGTCAACACTCTAACCCAGCCACGAGGTGATGCTTAAGGAGGCACTGACGACTGCACCGTATGAATATGCTGTAAACCGTTAAAATTCTTACTAAGTGCGCCATCAGGTAGATGGCACCGCTCCTGTCGGCGTTTTGTTTGCTTGTGAGAGCCCATAAGACCATTAGAGGAATCCACAAGAAAAGACACGGCTGACAACTGTTTGTGGGTTAGCACTCAATATGGTGGTCATGCGTCGCTGACTGACGTGAGCACATCAAGGTGGGTCAGCTCTGCAGTTTTGGTGCATTACACGTCTGTCTGTTGTCGAGGTAAAAATCATGCGAATGTGCGTCTCTGCTCATATTTGACCATATTGTTGGACTTGTCATCCATCATTCGGTTATCAGCACGCGATCCAGGAAAAAGTTCAAAAGAGCGGTTTTAGATACAGGCTTGGTGAATAAATTAGCCACCTTATGAGTTTTAAATAAAATATTCATTCATTCCGCAGTAGATAACGAGTGCCAAAAACCAATTCATGGAGTTATTTCGCGGCCATTCTTAAATCATTTGCATCTTATTTCCTTGAACAAAATAAATCCCATCGTGCATGATATTCGATTGCCGTTGTTTCGTCAGTCTACATGATATAAACTGAAGACCGTGACTAAAAGGTCTCACCTGTCAACTTCTTCCCTACGCCAAATGAACATGTCTAGGTGCCACACGACTGGAGTGTTATTGCCCTGTGTACATCGACAAGATGAACAAAAGTATATTTAATGCTTTGGCCTTGAAGACCTTTCGTGCGGCAGCCTGCTGTGTGGAACATGCTGCTACCTCAGAATAATCTAGACTTGACACAAATGGCTTTTAGCATGGCCAGCACCATTCGGTTCCATACTCACCACAGAGGGGCTAAAATGGCTACTAGTTTGCGAGAGACCAGCGAATTGTAGCCAATACAATGAGCCTTGAGTTTATGAACAAGGTTAACGGGTCGCGGCATCAGATCTGCACAAAGCCCTAAGTATAGGCTTCCAGACGGAGTTTTGTCTGCGCACAGGAATGCTGAAAAGCAAATGACAAACGCCCAGCCTCCATACCAGTTGCTTCGTGCACACCTCATGGTGGCATCAGACATGGTATCAGATGCACCGCGAGGGACAATGCTCACTGTGAGGACATCGCGACGCAGTTATGTGATCTCTGTCCTTGTACCTCACAGAAGTCATTCAAGATGCATTTTTGCCATTAGAGCGAGAAATGATAATAACGCTTCCTTATTGCAACCTAAATTAATAGAGTGACCAATGCTTGCGCTTAACTACTCGTGTAAAAGAACCGACAGTTGTAATTTGATTGCTTAAATACAGCAATTTTGCCTGAGTGTGCTGGCGCCATGCAAATCTATTGGGCGAAGCTTAAATTGGGAGTTTAAGCATCAAATTTCTACTATTTTAAGGAAATTCATCCAACATTATGACCGAGTTTGCGGCAAATTTCCTTTGCTTCCAAATGCACACCAAAGAACGTTGAGAGTGAGAGGATAACCCTTTTAAATAGGGCGAAGGCATGCGATCTGCTGTATTATCAGCGAGCGCATTTGTAGGCTTATAACGACTTGGTGTAAGAACATGCTTCCATCACATGCTGCGAAGCAATTTGTAAGTGTTTTGGCAACAATCCATTGCCTAAGCTTTTGGTTATATCATTAATTTGTGCATTTTAAGAAACCATTGAACTAGATATGCCATTTGCCTCCGAACTTGGGGAAAAGTACCTTTCCTCCCAGATGCTTTGCAAAACTACAATTATATTGAACATTTTAAGCTTATAACTGCTTGAGAACGCAATGGACGAATGCTTTAATTGCTACTCAGAGCGGCAAGATATATGAATTGCCGCTTATAGTTCAGGAGGGTCAAGACAGGTTAAGACAGGCTTTCAAAACTGGTTTAAATCATCCCTCGTTAATTAGAATGAGGTAGGAGGAAAGAAGGATGCATTTCAACGCCACCCAGACAACTATGGTGACTTGGGATTCACGTGGATAGATGGTTTCCAGATTGTCACATCAAATACGCAGTGCGAGCGAACATTTCCTTATAACCAGATTCGGAGAATTATAATAGAACAAACATCGCTCGGCTTAGTTGCTCGTAGCAAAGGCGGCAACTTTACAGACATTAATGACCGACAATATGTGGAGTGATTCTACACCAAACGATGCTAAGTATAGGAAAGTGTCGTGTTGTCTGTGCTTTATGTGGCTTAGAAACCTTCATTTAACCACACATTCGTGAGTGTGCGATCGTTAACTTTAGAGTGAACAAATGTGCTCTGTTCCTCCTCTATAGTTTTGGTGTTTCACGCAAACCACTCCTAACTTTATCTTATCTAAAAAGGATCTGGGGTGTACACTTTTGCTACACAGAGTGCCATGCAGAATGTTTGATGCAGGGAGCATCGTGGGAGCACATGCACTCATGTCATTTCTATAGGGCATTCCTTGTGTTGTGGCGCTTACGTTGCGATGGCATTTTATAGTGTCGCCTCTAGACTCTTCTGCTTTGCCGACATTTGGCACGAATAGTCTGGATAGAATGAGTCGAAGTGCTAATCCTTTAGCTATATTCTTGTCACTCCATTTCATTTATTATTTAGTTTACGGCTACACAGTACAGCGAGTCTAGTGAGCTTCCATTAGACTAGCAAGTATTGCGTCACATGTCACTGTAGCAGGTTTCTTTGGTTCTTCTAATAGGAATTTTAGCAAGCAAGCTGAAGTAACAAGACTGCTTTATTTCAAATGCATAAGGTGTCGTCATCATGTGCTTCATCTCAGAGTAGCAGCTGGAATCTCTGTTCGTGAATCTTGCTCCGGTCTGAACACCCAAGCACAGCGCATTTAACTTCCACTTCATCTGTTCAAGGCGCATAAGCCTAGTTTGTTCCTGCATCACCCTTACCACCAGCGATAACCACTATAAACCTCTATATTTTTCGTTAATTTTTGCTAACCTGGAATAGGGAGACACGTGCTAGCACCATAGTAGGAGCCGGTGCCCAGGTTGGATTCATGAAATATGCAGTCATGCCGAGTTAGTTGGCAATTACTGTAGAATATAGAACTGAGCATATTACTTTTTCAGTCTGAATGGTTTGGTATAAAATTGAGGGGCACACAAAGAAGGTATAGTCACAATTGTGATATCACTGCATAAATCAGCCGAAAATCAGGTAACAAGTATTTCTAATGGAAGATTACATTAGACGAGGCTTTTGAAGATGTGAAGCGAATGTAATGCTCCTCACAGATTCAGACTTTAGCCAACTTCACGAATTATACAGCTCGATGGGTAACATAAGCGACTGCCGCCCCATCTAGACGCGATAATCACAACGCACAGCGAATGCCACGCAACTGCATTTGTGCTAAAAATTACCTTAAAATGCTACCCAATGAGTGGTAAAAGTAAACCGAATTAATTGTGACAGGTAGGAAATTAAGTAAAAGCGGGTGTAAATAATACTGGTGCTGGTTGAACCATTTTAAGGCATTTGTATTGAATGAGATTCCACACACTTAATGCAGAAATGATGTAAGCGTAGGATAAATATCCCTACAAAATGCTCTACTTGAGGCAGCGGATTCCTTTTAATGAGGCTGGCTATGAGAACTCATGGGTCGTCGTCTCCTGGTGGTTCTGTGGTGTGAAGTGTATAAACGTCCAACTGTTGTCAGGGTAGTGATGCCAATGCATTTGGATGCAAATGTTACACCATCTTTTGGAACCTTAACAAGGTGGCTCTACGAATCCACCTGCTAAATACTCACCTTTTGGACATAAATCCTGCAAATAGTCGACATGCAAAAGTAGGAATCTGCAATAACTTTGATGGTGTTAGCTATCGCAGCGTGAGACAAGGGAGGAGAAATACCAGTGGTAGATCCCTCTGCTCTAGGCAGGGATGGAAAACAAATAACTTATGATCTATGTCTTGTCGTCATGCATAATATTTGTAGATTTTACTCAACTCCCATTTGTCTAATTGAGTTGCTGACGCAAAAGAGGCAGAAGTTTAAAAGACGGCACGTGTACACGTTCAATGATTGCAAGCGACTGCTCAGATTTGCACCAAAATGACATGGTATAGGCTTAAGGGAACAACTTAATGCGATTTGCATGCGAAGGAGCGCACAATGTCAACTCTATGTTCACACATCCCTCTTAGCAGGTGATACATTGAATTGAATGTATGTCCTACGTGGTTAGATTCGAAGAAGCAATCGATGTGCGAACTCAAACAAGGCATACCTAGACGGTGACAAAAATGAATGCCACAATCTCACACCGTTTTAACCAGCCGTAAGCGATGTCATCATAGATAAGCACTACGGTCAGGTGAAGTGGCAGTTTATCGGTTCTGAAACTGACCACAGAGGTAATAATTCAAAAGTCTATTAATACTACTAGAGTGAGCTGGCAAATAGTAGGGTAATTCAATAGAAACAATCACCAATGTACAGGGATCCCTATATTTTCGCATTCAAACAAACTGGAGTGATTTTTCGGCTTCTTCCATTGCATTTCTTGGCTCATTCCTTTATCAAGAATGAGAGGGTTGGCACGACACATTCATTCTGGCCACCACTCGACGTGGTGTCCCAGACTAAGCTTTACGTGGTTTAGTAATAGTCAGCCAATCATAAATCCGCGGCATGCGTATAGCTCCTCACCATCGCCAATGGTTTTTTACATACTTGATCTGGATAGTGGCGATAACCCGCACGGGAAAATGAGGTGTCTGATGATGAACCTCATTTAATGCCATATATCTGTCTGATTTCGTGCCGATTTATACGTGAAATTTTATTATAACAAAGGAACTGTCCTGAAAAGAAGACTTCATCGTTTTGCGCCAAACGAATTTTGTTGTAGTACCGGTTGCGTTAGACGGACGTTGAAGCGACACTGATGGTGAGACAGAATAAAAATATAGAGGATCATAGTTAAAATGTGCAATGGTTGCGCAAAATTTTGTTTCGCAAGTTCAGGATTGAAGCCATTCCGTCAAGATTTACCATCATGTGGCTTGTAAAATCTTAACAAAGGCGAATCCTCATTGAGGTAAGCCATCTTTGCCAACAGCCAGAATGCTAAATACGCAACACGCGAAGACTCGCATTGCCTGGCGAACCAAAATGTCACCAAAAGTGGATTGGTCCTCCATGAGCTTGATGTCAATTTGCTGCGTGAATCTGTGTGTGACGGACCGGACTATTCTCCAAATGGAACAGTGGTATTCGTCGCGAATCCAATTTGCAAAATGATTAGAACGCCATAAGTATTTTGTCGAATAATTTTGCCTTTCAATGCTGAGATATCATTTTGTTCGATTCTTCAAACAACATTTATGTTGCATGTAGCATCCCGAGGCTCCCTCGAAGGCAAAGGAAGGCAGAATCCTAAAGTGGAATATATATACTCAGCGGACAAAGGGAAATAAGCCGCTGGCATAGCCTGGAGGGCAGCCTACGCAGCTAGGGCAGGATGGCTACCCCTGTGGCCCTGACCAAAAACCGGTAGTACAAACAAACAAAGTACTGCATTGCCCCTCTCCTATTTCGAACTTCGTCCCCGACGTGCCCCTTGGTACACCTCCCGCGTCAGCCATCACAACATACTCAGTGATGCAAGAAGCACCCACGAGCTAACCATGCCAGTCGCCGACATTCGACGCGATTGTGGCGATGCTTGACAACAAAGTCAGAGATCCCTCTTGGCAGTGCATTGGACTTGGAGTTTCGTTTGGCTTGAAAAACAAAGTTCAGAATGAGTGGTTTTGCCGACTATCAGTACGTCCGTAAGGGAAAGTTAGCACGCCGATCTCCTTGAGCAAGTATATCAGGGGTAATCTTCGGGACGAAACTTTCCAGGTGTTCCATGTCTAGTGTCGCTTCAGTTGTTAATAGCTTTCTTGTAGAACACGGAGATGGGGTAGATGCCGGAGGTGGACGATGTTCTTGGCCCATCCGTAGCACATACACTTCCTTCGCACAGCTGCAACATGCTGCAGGCGGTAGAGATCAGAATAAAAATCCTATAGAGTCGGGTCCGCTTTCTGCTGCCACCAAAGTAGCGTTCCGAGTCTCTCTTGGAGGCAAAAAAGGCAGAATACTACGTTAGAATGTATATATTCAACGGGCTGAGTAAAATAAGCCGCTGGCATGGCCCAGCGGCCAGCCTACGCAGCTAGGGCATGATGACTACCTCTGTGACCATGACCGAAAACCGGTAGCATAAATAAACAAAGTGCTACACTGCATTCCTTAAAATCGGCTTTTCATCTGTCTTTTGATCACTGTTTTTCGATAGATATGTATCGACATGTGTTCCGTTCATACAGTTGGCAACCGAATTCTTTCACATTTACTTCTTTACTAGAAGCATTCATTGGCATTTCGAAACAGGCACTCATGTCGATGCATCTACATATTTTTGATAGCCCGCAACCTTGTACGATTTTATGCTGCATGTGACAGCATTAGTTTGGACTTTTTCCTTCACGCAGGGCATTGGCAGGCAGGCAGCGGCGCGACTCCGTGTCTGGAAGAGGGCCCCAACATAGTGGAAAACTGGGTGCGGCGTGTGCGTGGGCGTCAGGTAGGCGGGCAGGCGAGAGGAAAGGGAGAGGAGAATGGTACCTCGGTGAGTACTTCCTGATGGGACAGTTGAGTGAAATCTTATCATAGGCTCGTTCTTTTTGATTTTGTTTTAATCTAAGGTATTAGTCAGATCATGAGGCTTTTAACACTAACATCAACAACAACCACATGTGAGGTGAAGCCGATGCGAGGTTATATTATTAAGAGCCTTCACACGATGCACTGGTTTTCATGCCATCCACACGTGTGAGCGTTGAGTATGGTGACTTATTGCTGGGGTGCTGTTACTAATATGGCGTACTTGCTTCTGCCCATTTGTAACATTAACAGTTCATGCCACATGGAAACGTTCTAACACCTACCAAATGTTTTGTTCACATCACACTGCTAGGTTCATAGCCATCAATCGCTTAATTTTGCATCTGTGACTCTGCAAAGGTGGTGCACCGCTGATCATATGCGGGAATGAAGTTTGAACTTCACAAATGAAATGTGACAGCTACATTTTCCAAATTGTTAAATTAACCATATCTGTCAAATTATTCGTGTTCATTGAACGCGGATATAGCTGCAGTGCCCTCCGAAGGGGTAGTTGAGTATTTTCTCCTCCACTGGGGAACTAAAAGTCGTCTCCTGTAACTTCGGTAGAGGCGATGGGAACAAGCCTAAGCTAAGGTCGTAGAGATTCTTCTGCAACTGAGGCGTCGACGTGCAACCTACTCCATCGTCTCGCAGCGTATAAATCCACTGCCTTGATTGACATTGTTCCTTTAAGTTCGAATTTGTTCCTGCAGATTCGAGGATGTTCTTCAAATGGAGTATTTGGTGACTCAGGTGACGGGTGGATGCAAACATCGCATTTTACCGCTCGAAATGGGTACAACTGAACGAAAGAAGCAGCACATTAGCAGTTTTTCTTCCAAGCCTGCAAAGGACAGGTACTTTGTTAAGACTGTGCTGCCGCTGAAAAGTGTTTTGGCAATCAATGTTCGCTGATGGAATTTTGTCGATACTGATGGGCGCGGTCTTCATATATGCATGTGCGTTTCCGGATCACAATATAGTTTCTTTTTTTCCTGATTTAATCTAGCGCGTTGCAGAAACCAAGCAGTTCTAAAAGGATATTAAACTTTTGCGTCACTTGCATTAGGCAGCTTTGCAGTTTATCTCCTCCTACAGTGTCTTTAGGAGCGCGAAACAGCTGTTGGCGCATGAGGTGTAAAGAATACTTTTATAACTCAAACGCCCACTACTTAGTTAACTGGTCCAGGTTTACCTGTGACGTGCTCTGCGACCCCATGCTGGCTAAGGGTGAACATAAACTCTTAGCGGAAAACTCCCATTCCCGGTAATCTAGTGAATGTCAACATTTCAATCTTTACTGACCAAACCGTGCTGCGAAATTGAGACAAATCTGTCGCATTTTTTCGACAATGTCGAGTGTCGGTGATTCAGTGTGCACAACGCAAAGTGAATATCCAAGAGATCGCGTGATGATGCCACTTAGCTTGTGTAGCTTTGATACGTCGCATAATATATTTATTGTGGCAATAGAGACATGAATTTTCTCAACAAATTTGTCAGATCAGTAGTAAAGGCTCATCTTTAAAGAGATAGGAACTGTAGATCTTTGATAATGACTGCTGTCCTATTGTGTTGAATCGTGTTTTGCTGTGATGTGCTGCGTTAAGCAGCAGCCAAGGTTAATATTAGAGGGATGATTCGACTCCTGCGTGACTCTACTGCAAGTAATGCATCGAAATGCCATTCTCAACAGTAAACAGTGTAATGTGAACTGGTGGAATTAACATTATTGCACCACACTCATGCCTTGCTACAGCAAAATCATTTCAACGGTGACGGCATCACACCTGCTGTGATAAATGCCACTGTTGCACAACTAACACGTCTTTCCTACCACTTTGATTACGCGAAGTATTGTGATTTTAAAAGTGCTTGATTAGCACAAAAGACATGCGGAATATGGCAAAATAGGAATAGTCGTAAAAGGTGCCACTGAGACTACTGGCGATGTTAGTCCAGCAGTAGCAGAGGTAGCGTTTTGTTTACTTATTTTTAATTGAGTTCACAGTGAGTGATGCGATCATCGTATTAAAACTGTAGATGAGGCTCATCAAGTTTTAAATTAATCAGAAAACGAGCTCACGTCTAAGGTGCGGATTTTCTTGCTTCCGTTCCAGGAAGAGAAAAATTTCATCTCAGCCAACATTTGTCGGGCCATCATCACCGGTTTTGTAATCAAAATATTGGCTATAGAAACGCAACTTTCCGCAAAATTGGCCATTTTGGAATTACCGTGTGTCAGATTCGCTTGACCACGAATCCGCCCGAGTGAATGATCCCTGCGTTGAGAACATCAAGCAATGCTGCCGTCGTGACGTGTCAGCACTCTACTAAGCTATTTAATTAGGAATTTCAGTGGATTACTACAGTGTCACAGTGGTTCATTAGACTTGCATCACAACAGAATGTTGACTGTTCAATGGAGGACACCTCCAATCTGTCGTGGTGGGTCAATGTGGGCAGTCTGCCCCCGAATGGATCTTGCCAAGCAGCGCGGTACCATTTAAAGCAATGTTATTGCAGCAATCGGGCAACATAGGCTGTTTTTTCACCAAAATGTGCATGTGCCAAAATCTGTTGCAAAGTTTAGACTGGAATCAGGCTTCGTTGATCATTTGCGCTCCTTACCATGCTCACGTTTCTTGCCGCATTGTCCTTGACGAAGTGCAGCAAGTACTTCAAACTCTTGAAAAACCGAATTGAAATGTGTTGTCAAGCAAATCGTGCATTCAATCACAACCCTTATTCAGTCAATCAAAATATAACACGTAGTGCAAAAGGATGCATTAGACTGTCGCGATAATTCGATGCTTCTTCTACGATTTAGGCGCCTCGTATAATGGTGTGCAGCAAATTACCGCAAATTTAACACAGTTATATTCCATATCATTGCACCTGAATTTTACAAGTTGAGCATCAAGAAATAAGGCAACTCATCTTTGCTGAACAAAGGATTTAATAGCAGCATTTGCGATGTTTCGCCCAAACAATCAATCGAATAGTTGCACATACTTGTTCATTGATTTAGTGTACATGCACGTATAGTGTTTAATATTTCCCCAGTAGATCCATAGGTCTAAGAACTAACTTTGTCGCCATTGATCGACCGGCGCAGAAGAGTCAGAACCGAAGCGCACTATAAATGGGGCACACCCATTCGCAATCCCAATTGGCGGCAATAATTGCAAACATAGAGCTGAGTGAATAGTGCAAAATGGCAGTACATTGGATTGAGTTAAGCCCCTTCACGAAAACTCTTACATTGCTTTAGTTGTATAATAGAAGACTAGAATACTAGAATACTTGTGTTTCAGACCGTAGGTACATATTGTCAAAGAATTGCAAGTGAGTTTTATCTACGGCCGCAGAAGGTCAAGGTTGTTCTGAGGTAGATGGTTTTACTGCCCACTTAGTGTGTCTACAGATAGATGTTGGAACACCGGCCCAAATGTAGAGCTTAGAATAAGATTGCAGTAACTAACACAGCTCCGTAATGGCAGAGTCTAACGCATGCTCACATTGTTGACGTCTTTATGCATGTAGGTTAAGAAATTCTTCAAAACAAAACTTTTCTAGATGACTCGAGTATTGTGTGGCTTCTACTGGATGCCAGCAAAACTTCCACCTGTAACACATTCACTTTATTCCTTACCGCTAAAGCATGTAATAAGGGACATGAATCGGATTGGAGATCCTCTAAAGCCGGATTTATTTACCGCTGTCAACACCACGAGGCTTTTTATTGGAGGAAAGGAAACAAAAGAGCTAAAAAGAATATGCATAACCAAAAGTAGAAAGGAATCGGAGGTCGCTGGCGGGCTTAAAAGCCGGCTCACCCAGCACAGACAACTTGGTTCATCAAGTGATCGCAATGGAAGCCAGCAGTCAAACAATCAATGCTCTGCACGTGAATTCCTTTAATTAATTATAGTGGCAAGGTTTCTTAGGCACCAATCAGCATTTATTGGAGATTGCAAAGAAATGCAAAATAAATCAATGATTATCTCCTGATGAGGTGGCCAACAGGCGGACGATCAGGCTTTCTTTTAACAATTGTTTCAAATGTTGACCTAGAACTGCCTCGAGAACTCCCATAGTGACGATTTACACACTGCGAACTTAGCATTAACAACGGTTCCTTAGTTAACTATCTTGATTGTACCGCCTGTCGAGCGGAATTGACAAATGTAAAATGAAGTGAGACCAGAACAGAGACGGATAGAGAGGGGTTATGGGTATTTCAGGCTTCGCTAATATTAGTACTTGTTGATCACCATAACCGATGATCCTGACGTCTGACGTCCCCTTCATTTGATTGATTGCATCAGGCACTACCATAAACGGATTAATAAGAAGGCAAAGAAAGTCGAGTTTTGCTCTTATAAAGAGGAAATTATGTTTTACGAATCCATGAAATGCAAAATTCTACAGCGAAACTTGTTTTGCTTCGTCCTTCTCTGCCTCTTACTCATCAGACATAAAATTTTGATGCATTCAGTGTGGGCTTGAATCAGGTTCGTATATATATGTATATACGCATATATACTTTCGTGCATGTATACATATTAATGCTGCCATTATAAGTATACGTCTGCACACGTATTTACTTATATACAAGTTTGCGCTGCAATTTATGCGATTAGCAAATACGGCAAAATGGCGACAAGGTAAGACGTTATGGTTCGTCTATCACAAGATGAAACTATACTTGCAGATGAATTATTGGTAAGAGGTGTCTGGTTTCTCCATGCTAGACGAGGAAGCAGCCTGATTATGGGAGTAAAAGAAATTGACCTATGAGTATGCATCCAACCTTTCTATTGTTGTTGGTGAGCGTGAGTCCCTTTTAGCACCAGCGACTTCTTTTATACAGATTGCAAATAAGCAGAAGTTGGTAACGCTGTAACAAAGTGCTATTGCTTGTCTCGCAGCCACATCTTTTCAAAGTCTTAAGTCTTACACTCAGTTGTTATCGAAATTTTCAGCATACACATGGATGTGCATCACAATAGAGATTCGGTACATTTGGTCCTCCGTGACATTCCAACCTACAAAATACACTCTGCTAATTCGAATGGCACTTCTTTACTCGAGAACTCCAAACTCTTTTTTTAGAATGCTGCCAGCTTTTACTACTAAGTGCTAAGTTGGTACGGTATTAGTGCGGTCTCTTTGGTGGTCGCACGATTTTTCATATGGCCTGATTATCAAGCGCTGAATAGAGCCGAGTGTACTTGCTAGTACCAGATGCTTTCACAGTCAGCTATGCGTAGGACAGCGTCAGAGGAGAAAACAGGAGACTATTGCCCTTCTGCTCTGTTGACTGGCTAAAAACTGAGGTCTGACTTCTTGCGCAGTCACTTCTTAGTCGCATTGTAAAAGTCTTTAGCTCAATAGGGTCCGTCTGCGATTGGCCGATAGGCATGAACAGGACAGACACATTTAGAGGGGTGAATGCTTACACACCCTTTCCATTTTGGTGAAGAAACCTGTACCCACAAGATCGGGTGAACGTCTCCGAGGATGCGTGACCAGTGCCAGAAATCGATGGGTATATGCGTAGGTGACACTTGCATGGAAAATTACTTTGGCAGGTAGCAAGTGGTGGAATAAATATGCAAGCGATTAAGTCAGCAGGTCCATCGCAATTAAAATATTCTACAAATAAAATTGATTTTTGACAGGGAACGTAGACGAAGTGCAAGAATATGTGGTGGAGCTTCCAGCTGCTGCGGTGTTTCCGAAGCGGATTTCTGGCTCCGCGATCGATTTGAGATTGTAGTTGGCGCAATAAGAACATGGACCATGACTGACGGAACCGCTTTTACTGACGTATGTGAGGTCGAATAAGCGTAATTGACGTGTGTCAAACTGACTTCACTGTTAATCTCACATGCTTCATGCATAAGAAGTGCCGATTACCCAAGTCAATTGTTTACTGAAGGAAGTTATGAGAACGCGTCAAACACTTCTAACAAGCACTTTGAAAAGGCTTAATCCATCAACTTGCATTGCTTTCCCTCAAACTTTTGGTAGCACTTTGTTCAGCTTATCCATATTCATCTGATCCGCTTTTTTGTAAGACTCCACATAAGATTGTCTATGTAAAAAGTGCTAAAGCTAACTGACTGGAAATAGTCAGGGGAGAATACGGACGTTCTGTGAAGAGAAGATCTTGTAGGAGCAATTTAAACAGCTTTGTTTTCTCGAATCGCCCTCGCCTTCTGTACTTGCTTTTCCGTCATTTGTCAGCCATTATATTTCACGATCTTGATTTTTTTTCTTACTTTTAGTTTCTCAAGTTAGCTAAGGAGTTGCAAAGATGGACAAGTATTCGCAGTAAATCTGGGCCCCACTGAGAACTCCACGAAGCCTGACAATAGCCCTCCAGCCAATCTTAAGGACCCGATTTCTATCTCGACTTATATAATCAGCATTGATTTGGGATTAGGTAACATGTCAACCTGCTACTGGTGTTAAACCTCCCCTCACAGCTAGAAACATTCATTCGGATTTTCAGTATCTATTCCTCTAAGCATTTTAGATGTGTCAATCCCAATTAAATTTTAAATGGGTGTCATTCCAGCATTTTACACGGTTGGGCTAATTTACCATCAGGCGACCCCACTGGATGTCTGTAGAAATGGTTATTTTGCCATTTTCGAGACATTGGCCTAGAAGGACAGGCAAAACAATGATGTAGTAGAATTAGCAGAGTAGAGTAGAGTAGAATTCTCCACCTCAAGAAAATTGAATCGCTCTTACGAAACTAGGTTTAAATTGTCTTTTTGACTCTCGCCTACAGGATGCATTTAAGGGCCATAAGTATCGCAGCGCTAGCATAAAAGTGACCTTTCTTCGTGGCATTGGTCCTTAACAACTAAAAATAGGGAGACGAGGGATTAATTAAGGTGCATTAATTATTTGCTATAGGCTTCACTGCTGCATCTCACTTTAAAAGGATTAATTTCCTATGATTTTGCCATCAGTGCGCTGCTCAGACTGCTGAAGCCAAATGTTGTGCTTAGTTGAGGACACGCTCAAGTCTGGCTCGAATGTGCATCATTTCTTGCAGTGCGTCGATTTATGCTGTTTTGTGTCCTGCCATAATTTGAGCTATCAAAGCCGCAGCAGAAAAGGACTCCTGCACAATATGTACTGAATGTGAGTGAATAGACTTGTGTATTATAGGTGGAAATACTCCATTGAAACGTCTTGGATCGAAAAAGAAAATACTGCTGACAATGTCCGTTACAAATTTTTGTGATGAGACTGTAGGTACAACAGGAAGAGATTTCATATAAATTTTTTGAGTTTATCGTCTGCTCAGCAATCGACAGTACCTGGAAGCAAATTTGTTGAAAAATCAAACAGGTGTAATGACTAAATCTATATTCGCGTAAGTTGCTTTTGCTGGGTTATATAAATGAAGGATTTTTTTAGTGTGTAGCCACTTCTTTAGCACACTCTGATGAACCGCTGCAAACAAAAATTTGACCAAATGGATCTAGATAGGGGAACACTAATCAGAGCATTATAGTATCAAGAATTTTATAATTTTACTTGCTTAGACACAATCACAATGAAAACGTATTAAATGCCCAGATCATATGATCACTTGGTTGCCCAATTCTCTTTCCACCAGTTTCGCATTTTACATTACCAATATCCTGCTAAATAAATCACAGTAGTATTTATTCGAATTCAAATTCGCATTGATCTAACCTATTTAAAAAGGACACCGAGTTCGCCATTGCATCGCTGTTGGTCACAAAGTTAGATGAGTGAGGAGCACGAGAAATATTCAGCCAAAGAACCCATGAATGCCTTACGTTTGGATCCAAATTGTATACCAGCACTGCCTACGCAGCATACTAAGCTGTCCCTAATGTAATTCTGCGCAGCAGTTTAAAAAGCGTGCGGTTCTATTTAGCCGAACAGGTATGAACATGGGACATTAAAGAGTTGGCTGTGCCCTCCTCATTAAAAACGCCATTTTGGCTGAACTGCAATGACTTGGGGAGTACGTTCATCGTAGCCTACCTTTAGTAAATCCAAAAGGTGTTATGAACTTTAAAATTTAAATGTATTATTAAAACGAGTTGCATTTTGTAGTGAAACGTTGCTCTGCATGCTACCCAGAAAGCACAACAAACACTCCGTTTCTTAGCTGTGGATTACGCATGACCTATTCTGCGTGTGTCTACAAACGCTAATTGGATTTCCAACCTTATTCTGAGCATACATTCGTTTAGGTCGGTCTAAAAACGTCAATTTTTATCGGCATCAATCAAACTAATTTGTAAAATTGACACGATTTTGCAATCAGTCGTCTTATTTTTTGAGATTTTACGTGCCTACATACATTAGTAAATTAATTTGATTTTTCGGGGATAATCGCAATCTAATCAATCCTGAAGGATCGCATTATCACCTTATATTCATGGGACTTCTAAAGTTTAGCAGGGTTTTGAGTAACAACGAGAATTGGTAAAGACGTATTCAGGGAAAATGAATCAAACGCTCCATAAATGTGCAGGAAAGTATGTGAAAAATGAAAAACACCCGTGCGTTTACAGTGAACATAATGGCTACGATTCGATTTGCCGTGTTAAGAAATGCAAATTGCTTTCGATCCTACTCTTTACACTGTATTTGGCTTATTGTCAGAGTAGTAGTAGTAGGTTGATCTTCTTAGCACTTTTCGGAAAACTAGCACGAACTAAAGTGAAAAAGTGTGAACAATGGAGGCGAGATTAAATGGGTGATCGTGGGCTGTTACTAATGGCTGCAAGTGAGTAATTTTGCATTGAAGAGCATTGCAGAATAGAAAGAGAAAAAAGCATTACAACACGGCTGCCTAGTCTCAACAACAAGTCGCAGCTGAACAAAGTTGTGCTGAAGTGATCGTTATGTACCTATGCAATTTCACTGCTCCATTAGGGTATCTGCGGTCAATCGCAGGGCTAAGAATTCTGCGTTTAAGAACACCACAGTCACTGGTTGATTAAGAGAGCAGCTGGTGGAAAGCTTTGGACCCGCGTTTGGATAATTAGATTCACCCTTGACGCTCCGACTCAAGTTCCTCTTGATGGCTACAGCTAGAGTCTACAAATGTCGCATTCTGTGCAAAAGCCTCCATGTTTTGAGCAAACTATGTTTGCATTACCCCCTAAAACGTCGCTATGCAGAACATGCGGCCGAACTGAAAATCATTTATTCCGTTAGCGTAAGCAAAAAATGGAAATTTGCGGTTTTACTGCAAACGTATCTCGCAAGCGTTGCATACGACTAGCGATTTTTGCATATGCCTTCCTCACGCAAATTAACTAGACTGAACATTTGCAGCTTAGTCAAGGTGTGCTGCGAAATTTCAAACAGAATTCATTCCTCTAGGCTTAGGTGGTAGTACGAAAGGACAAGTAACTTGCTTCCAATCGAGAATTATCAGCTTCCTGGCTGTAATTCGCAGTGCTGAGAGTGGATTGAGAAATGAAACTTGTACAGGAGGTTGCACACTTCATGGCATCGCAGCGGCCCAGGTGTATAAACTGTTTAAAGCTTAATAGAAAATGCTGTTAATGAGCTCTATGTCTTTGAAAAAAGTATGTAGTCAAGTTGTAATATTCTGCAAGGTATTCTGGCAAAACAGGCACTAACGCTTAGACCGCATGAGGCTTTGATTTTGAGTTATAACAGCTGCCACAAATCGTGGTTTGCAGATTAAAGAAAATAAGACTTGTAGTCATATTGTTTTGCAATTGGAGACCAGCCAGACCGATATTATGATTAGGTGATTGTGATAAGACCGACTTGGCGAAAAGCTCCCATGCGCATAACAAAATTACTTTCTCCAATTGTATGGGGCCTAACGCATTGTCAAGTTCACTTTCTGTAGACACACCTGCGCGTTAAATGCTTAACGTGATGGCATCTGCAATGGTACTGCTCCTGTGACCCAGTGTGCACAGGGTATTTTTATCCTATAATTGCACGTCTCAATATTTTGTTTTGGTAGTCCTCAGCCATGCCATGATGACAAATTTTGGCACAAAAGTCATTACAACTAGTACAAAATGATGTAGGTTTCGTCTCTTGTTAGTTTTATTCGTCACGCTTGCGCTACCTGTTCCATTTTCTCCAATGCTTTGCAGCAGTTATCTGGAACTTCTTAAGGTCCAAGTAGGAATGTTATGCCGCAGAGTCAGTGTTCCAAATTCAACTCTGTTCATGTAGTTGATAATGAAACATCAACACAAGGCGCAAAAGGATAAAGAACAGTGCGCGTAGGCTTCATCGAATTTTTACTTGCACATGCATTTTACTTAACCAAAAGTGAAAATCAAAGCAACTTATTTCTACCGACAATAAGTTCAGGTTTTCGCAGTCTCAGCGATTCGTACGAATTCAGCTTTATTTTTTCCATATGCACGTTTAGCCATTGAATGCAAATGCAATGTATTTTTCAAATATTTTTAGGATTTACGTAGTTTCGTATATTTAAATATCAAGTTCCTTTACCTTATTGCATTGTTTCTTGATGCATCCACGTCATCACAAAGTGTTTGAGTCCGCTAACCTCGAATAACTTGCAATCTATCCGTTAGATGGCCTCAAGCATCTGCATCTTTTCCTCACTGACCACTCACTGCATATTGCCTTTCTTTTAGACGTAAAGCCACGCCGCCGCCATTTAGTCGCATCTTAAGAGGCTTTATCATGTCCCTCACTAAGTGCATTTCTCGTTGCGACCCGAAAAAACCTCTAGGAAAGTGAATGGGGCAGCCAATACTTAAAAGAATTAGGACACTCGCGCGGATCCAAGGCATGTTCTTGAGTTTGACCCTCCTTTCAAGCTTCTAATCGGGTATATTTCTGTTGTCAGCACACTTCTTGCAACTTGCATCAAATAGCGCCATATGATTTGTGTCAAATTTGCAATAGCGTTTAAAGCAGGAAAGCTAGTATAAAATGGTTTGAGTTTTGAGTTTCGTATAGAGTATAAAAGATTTCAATGCTTCTTTGCATTAGCAGAAAGAGCACTGTACATTGCTGGCAGCTGCAGCGATCCCCACAAACAGCCGATCGCATGAGTATACATGCATATTCGTCAGACGAACGTAGATACCCACGCATTTTATGGTTATTTGTTGGTTTTATTTCTTTGAGGATAAAATTCTTTCCTTTTAAATCATAGTGTTTCGTAATTCCCCCGTGTTATTACAAAGCGGTTAAAATCGCTAGACTCCCACAACTTGCAGTAAATTTGTTTGATGGCTGTAAGTTCTGCGCTGTATCTTTAATGTCCATCCACTTGATATTACCTGCCCTTCAGAAGTGAATCTCCGTCATTGCCAACATGTCGCATCTAGAAGTTAAGGCGAATCCTCCGTTAATAGCATTCCTCATTGCCATCTGGACAAGCCCGTGACACTATGTACGAGATTAGCCACTGCTGGACGTCTAAAGGATACTTGTCTGGTTCCAGCCCTTCCCCTCAGGTATTGGCCGCCCTTCCACATCTATTTTTTGTTGTCACGTGGCAACCAACTATTAAGATGTTTCGACCAACAGCTTTTGAAAACTCCGTTTTCACAGGTTCGTATTTCGCAATTGAAAGGCAAAGCTAATAAAAGTGATCACATCTTTGTGCTGTGGTCCTACCTATGAGCAAGTTTAGAATGTCACAAATGAGCCATCTTTTGTGGCTATGGTAGAAAGGGTGGAAATCTTTTTTAGTGTAATGGTTGCACAAGCGTAGACCGACTTGGGCTTGGCAGGGGTGAGTGAGTAAATCGACCGACCATCCGGGACGAGTCAGAACCGAGACGCACGATGGGAAAGCACACTTATAAACAAATGTACTTGGTGGCGGTTTAGATGGGGCTGCTTGCAGTCCTCTCTTCATATAGCAATGTGATTGGACCCCCAAAACTGGTATTGTATGTAGTAGAGGAGCAGAGGCTATGTAAATTGCTAAAGCAGAATCTGTGCATGCCAGGTAGCCCTGACTCCTCAAATTTTCCTTAGCGTTGCGGTCTGTGAGTTATCTGTATAGGCCCTAGAAGTGGTTCCATTGACGTCGTTGGTGCACATTTACTCATGAATTACCAAAGAGAAAGTCCAGTGCATAATTGAATTGCGAGCTACTCATAGAATTCAGTAGAGGCAGGCTGCATGCACCCCTGCTGTATCATTTGTCACTTTCCCCAACATTTTACGAACTAACTTCCAATCAACGCTAAGCATATTGAGAGTAGATTGCACTAATAAAAGAGGCTTGAGAAACGGCACTTGTACATGAAGTTATAAATACTTTATTGCATTACAGTAGTCTAAACGCATATGCTGTTTACATCCTAATGCAGCCTTTGTAGTGTTCTGCATCCTTAAGGGCATTAAGTAGTGAAGCTGTAACGTTTTGCAGGGCATTCTGGACTCTGTGTTAAGTTATATAAAGGTGCTTTCGACGAAATCTGGTTGACGCAAGGCTTCCATTTGCTTAACAAACTTGTTTACTTGTATTGCACAGAGCCTGATGAATTGCCAAGCCCACTTTCTGTAGCCGCACTTGCGCATTAAACGCATAACGCGATGGTATCTGCGATAATAATGCCTCTCTAACCCAGTGTGCATAGACTACTTGTCTGCTACAAATGTGCGCATCGATATTTTGTGATCACTATCCTCAGTCGCGCCAAATTGGCTTATTTTGCACGAAAGTTATTGCAATTGGCATGAACATCTTGGGTTTCCTCGCTCGACCGTCCTACCTACAATGTTTGTATTACTTGCCATGTTGCTCCTGACGGAATGTGGCAACTAATTAAAGCCTACAAAAGCTCGAGTAGGAGCGTGATGCTGCATATTTAATGACCTTAGTTCAGCCTTACTTATGCAGTTCATAATAAAACATCAGCAAATGATTCTAAAGGATTTAGAGCAACGTCGACATTTGCGACTTAAATCATCATGCTGCATTTTGAACCGTACGCAAAATTAGAATGTAGAGCTTGAGCCATTTCAGTTGTGGCTTTGATAAGAGGGTTAAAATCCTCCTGTGCACAAAGATTCCACAAGCGTGGGTGAGCTTGATCTCGATAGATGAATGGGTTCGGACGAAGGTGCACGATGAGAAAAAACACACTTACCCAAAAAGCCACTTCGTGGTGGGTTATGTGGGACCATTTAAAACAGTCTTCTTGATTGATTGCGTGGATGGATTTTTAACACTTATTATTGATATGGAGTGGAGGCGCAGAGAACAGGCGAATCGTAACAAACAATCCTTTCTTTTCATTTAGCATGAATAATCTAAAATTGTGCTCGCGTAATAGCACTAATCCCTCAAGTCTTCTTTATCATTGCAGTCTGTGTTCTTTTACTCTAGGCTTCGGAAGTAGTCTCACTGGTATCAGCCATGCATATTTGCCCAATAATAACCGAGCAGAATGTCCTGAACGGTTCAGTATATAACTAACTTGCGAGCTCTAATAATGAAAATTCGGCAAAAGCAGGTTGTTGACAGTTAAAATTAGTTGTGCTAATCAGTCAGTTTTGAGCTGTTTAGCCACTTCCGCAGTAAGTTCAGGGGAACCTTACACGTCGCAATTTTAAATATCAGTCCTCAACTGTGATAACTTGGACGTTGAACTAACAGGATATTCTTAAACTGCAAAGTATAGTTTTCACAACTTTAAATGGGGCAGATTTAGTTTTCACGAGTTAGATTAGCATGCCTGATCAGCATTACGAGGGTTGGAAACGATGTTCGCTAAACCCATATATAAAGGTAATGAGCCAAGGTCGAGAAGCAAAGCACGAGAAAGGTGAGACAGCATAACTGTGCCAAATAAGAGATGTTTGATGGTTTGCGTAAGGTTCACTTACATTTTTCGAGGCTTAGAAAAAATGCATAAAAGCAAATCGTAGCTTTGGATGCCTTAATTACAGGTTCTAACGAGATGAAAGGTGTTAGAAGGTTGATCGAAGCACTTGCTATCCATCCTAAAGACGAAGTTGGTTTCCCCGACACGATTGAGGCAAGTGCGCAATTTGATATCAGTTGCATGCATTTAACTCGATTTTGCAATTATTTTATCTGTATTTACATTGGAAGATGCTTAAAAGCAAGGATTCCCGACTCAAATACGTTCTTCATGGGGAAGCCATCAAGAATCCCTTTGTAGCTGACCGAGAGACGCAGCTGAAGTACCTCATGGATTTGTTCTGTACGCATTCGTGGCGTAAAGTCATGTAATCATAGCGCCTGCGAAGTCAATCTCATCTTAATATATGATGTAGTATGCAAAAATATGCCAGTTAGTGCACTATTATTTACTGCTAAAGAAAAATCTTTCGTTTTATGCAGTTTATTTTCTCCCTAATTTGTTTTGCCCTGAAAGGTGAGAAGACAAATGATGGATACGAATGCACTGCATGTGGTAAAGAGCACGGCGACTTAAGTAAGATGCACCGGCACCTCCTGCGTCATAGCGGCTGCAAGCTCTACTTCTGCGTGCTTTGCCTTGAGGGTTTCAGCACACTTGCAGAAACGGCTTGTCACACAATGACACACTTAGGTAAGGTTGGATTGTAGCCAGCGTTCTTTGTCCATCCCATTTAGCCAATAAGACACAATTTATACGTTCTTTTTCTTTTAAAGACAGAATTTTGCCAGCAACGCCAAGCCCGATATTTGAAGAAAAGTGCAGAAGTCCTATGAACCTAGAGCCTCCTCAATCCCCTGAGCCCAAAGAATAACAAGAGTGCCCTGAAGAAGAACAGGGTAGCAAAGATTACCAGTGCATTATTTGCGGATTTACATTTGACCGGCTGGATGTAGTGTTATTCCATACGGAACAGCAGCATCCCACCGAACGAGATGTTATTAACCGGTTGCGTCTTCAACTTCTGCGTGCTGCATTTGATCCCATGGGCTATCGCCTCAAAATTTGCCGATAAAATAACGAATGCTTAATCTTTCATTGCGTAATAATGCAAATTTTGTCAGCGAATTTCAAGAGATGAATTAATTTTGCATCAATTTTTTGTAAAGTAAAATGCTAGCAGTAACGACATTTATGGGCTAGAATTGCAAGTCTAACTTGATGAGATAAGAAAGGGCCAACCTTTCTATTAAAAATGGCCTGCTCTTCGCTTTCGTCAGTCTTTTTTACAAAAACTTGGCTAACTAAACTGGTTTTTGCTTCGTTTATTGCACTACTACATAATAGTTGACAGATATCAGATAGAAATGGATTGAAATCTGTCATGGTTTCGCATCCAAGGAAGTCCACTTTGTGAAAAATATGAGGAACGTCCCACTCAAAGTCATTGTGATGAAGTGTGGTATTTTTATCGGAGAGTAATTTGAATTAGAAAAGAGGAGGTTAAGAGTGAAATGAGGAAAGCGCTTTTTTAGATACCTTTCAGGACAACCCGTTGCTTTCGATGTAGGCAAAGAAATTCGGTCATCAATCCCTACGTCTCGTTAGTGCGACATTGGAAGTGGCCAAACAGAAGAGGCTTAGACAATGCGATTACTGACCTGCATTTATTAATGGCGGTGGATCCATTGCTACGCACTATGCCTGTGGCTAGAATGGCAGTTAACAGATCTACATGTAAAATGTAGTGAGGTGCATGACAGACGTGAATGTGTTGTAGCATTTATTTAGGCTATTTAGAGAATTTTTCGTTTAGCAGCAGGCAAACCACAGAATGCACCCTAAATTTTGACACAGATGCGAGGTGAAAAGTGGCTGTGCAAGTAGAGCGTGTGATTTGGCAAAGAATCTGCATGCCAAAATAAAAAGCACTTTGCATGGTGCAGGGCTACTAATTTAGGCCTGCGTAGCAGATCTGCAACGATTCAACGACAAATTTGACTTAGAGCATCACGAGCGAAAGCGCATCAGTGGAAGATTTTACCTCTCAGTTTTTTGCGATGACACACGAAAGAACTGTCTCTTGTCTCTAGATCCACTTTATCCAATCTCTTCTCACTGCTTCATGCTGCTCAGTGGTGACCTCCTACGTGAGTCTTCCCTGTGGCAGCCATTTTTGGCAACGCTGTTCAATGAAGGATTGCCCGCGGCTCATATATGTCGTCAATTTGCACTGCCCCTTCACGAACATCTTGAGATGCTGCCAACGTGCCTAACCGCTATGGAATTCTCTGCGTCTAAAAGAATGATCTGCTTACCCACAAGAAAATCAACCGTTCTGCTGATCAAATATCTGGCCCTCGCTTCCAAATTTGTTGGCCCCACCGCTGCTGTCACCAATTCTAATACTAGTGCCAGGTATGAGAACATGAATTTTTCTTCAATACGCTCTTGAGTAAATAAGAGTGGTACAAAACTTGATAGCTTGCTTGCTTGATTAATTTGCTTCCCTATTACTTACTGCCTACTTCCTGTAATCTTTGCTAGCAATGTATGCATGCATCGTGATTGACGTTACCTTATTTTGCATCAAGTGAGTTTTGTCTAAGTAACTCTGAAAAATATTGCCAGAAAATGCATCAATTACGCTAAGAGGTGTTATCATTCTTGACGCCTTCGATCCGAGAGAGTGACCGGGTCAAGGTCTCCCAATTTAAGTGGAATTAAAGTAGATGCACAAACTATCCACGTTTTCTAACAGTAATCATTGTTTCGATGATGTCTGCTCAGCCATGAGATTAGCGGAACCTGAATGCTGCTTACCTAGCCGTTGACGTGTGCTTCAATTATCCATGAGCATGTACTAGGCCTCACGTTCCTCGACTCCTCTACAAGAATTTAATGAAGATTCTCTATCATAATAAGGGAGTGTGAAACGCCTAAGGTGTGTGATGCATTTGCGATATCCGTCCTTTGATTGCTACGACTGGTCAAATTTACCATAAGATTACTTATTACACCATGTACAGTGCCTCTTGACGTCGCGCAAGCCGATCTACATGGACCGATTTGCATTGTTCTGGAATGATTCCTGCATGATTTAAGCAATGGTGTCTTTAATTAAAGGTCGTCACCAGGAAAAATCAATGCTTAGCAGCACTTTTGAATGGGTTTTTCCTTTGTTTTATGCATTTGTTGCATAAACCAATGATAGTAAAGCCTGTTGTGTGGTTTTCCTGGGCAAATGCCATAGTAGCCCATGCGTTAACTCCGATTTATCCAAAATGGTTTAACTACCCTTAAGTAGCAAGATTCATTATTTCCAGCATTGAAAACCGGTAAAGGATATGATAAATTCTGTCCCCAACCTCTCGGCCTAATTTAAAACCACTGAAGTCAGGCTAAACAGACAGCTGATATTGGCGTTTGATTAAAATGGATAGTATGATTAAAGCATATCATAATAGACAGTACAGAAATCATAAACCCAACAAGCCCAGGAATCGTCAGTGACAATCCCACGCTGATTGTTACTTCTAGATGTACATGCATTAAACAAATTAAAGTGTTTTCATAACAGGCACTCAAGCATCCATACGCTTTGGTACAAATCGTGACGACAGCTTCCAAGCCATAGCCCAGCCTTTGAAACACGCAACTAGGCATATTTCAAGGCTATTTGTTATGCCCTAACCAGTGATTTGTGGCGAGATCAGCAAAAAACGCATGGAAGCAAGCGCGCGCAGATTTTTTGAATAGAACAATTTTTAAACATTTAGCTCAGGACTTAAAACTTATAGTTTTAGAATTTGCAGATAGATTAGCAGTCTTTGAATTGCCACCAGCTGGAATAAATTCGATGTCGACACATGTGTGGTACTGGGTCTGTGCTTTCATGCAATATAGACCTAATTTTCGGTCTCATAGGGAACAGTGGTGAATTGCCGTGGAGTCGTTGACTGCAAGACATCGATGAGAGATTGTGGCTCCAAAGCTTTAATGTGATTCACGGGATCGAATTTAGAATAGTTGGCTATTGTTGTGTGTTCTTCTTGGAAGAGAAATTTATTACCACTTCCGCAGTCAAAATGGTTCAGTGGCTGCATTTAGGCGGGCGAAGTCGTAGCTTCAAGTATCTAGTAGGATAGTAAGGACTCACCATTTAAGGCTAACCCTGCTGGTCTTTGTTCTTAGTCGTTTGTGTTGATGGTTGGGTGCGTATTGTCCGACAAATGTAAGATGCTAGGATGTCGCATATATGCGGTACAGGTATTGGAGGCAGGGTGCACCAGCGAGTCATTGACAAGTAGCCATGTCAGAGGTAAGTAAGTAAGATATATTATTTTACTCAACTTTCTTTGTCCGTCATTGGTGTGAGATAAAAGACCTGAGATGAAAACTAGCCAAGAAGAGCACCCTCCAGACACATCTAGTCCACATCTAAGTTTTAAAACCCTAAAAGTGTAACGGAAATATCGCGTTTTATTCCCGCCAGTTGGATTCTTTTCGGAACGCTAAGATTGCAGCATTTATTTCTGCTTTTCCCAAATCGGTAAAATTCGTGGTTATTTGTCCTAATTGGGTACTTGGGAGAGAGGTTCAAGCTTAGCATTACTAAAGAACTACTGACGGATAAGGACCTAATACGTGGTACTGAAAAAGGCGATCTTGCTCACTTCTACTCTCTCCTCCCCTTTTATTTCGCACCCATTCCATCACCATTTTAAGGCTGATGGGCTGCTCAAGACGCAATATTTTGCTTGCTAAAACATTAGAATAGGGCTAATTAGAGCATTGTTTAAATTTTTGTTTAATTTTAATAGCATTTGTTGGGCTGTGGTCCAACGCTACCAAAGCTGCTTTTCTACCTTTTAGTACCGTCTACATACCATAGGACTGTAGAATCTGTCACGTGACCATCCTCATCCATGATCTTTAACAACTTGTTCATGAGACGTTGATCCTAACTTGTGAGTCAGCTGAGATCATCAACACTTCCATTGTGTCCATTTATTTAATTCATTCGCTCTTCGTGGTTATCGGTTCTTCCAGATATTCAACCATTTCTTTGTAGTCGATCACTAAGGCTCACTCTTTTCGTCAGCCATTTTAAGGCAGCCTTAAGCTTGCGCTTGATGGTTTGATACCGCCTCAGTGTAGAACCTTTAAAAAAGTTCCACCATGGCCCTCTACTGCCTTAGATGTTGTGCAACAAATTTTCACAAATGTGTACGCCAAACATCAGCTGCACACTTGCATGTACGCTTTGCATTTTTCCACACAGGCCTCCAAATTTTGGCCGCGCACAAACTCTATTAAGCCATTATTTACACAACCGATCCACATCACAACTTTTCAAACAAATGCCTAAGCAAAGCTATACCACCGGTCTCATACTCTGCTAGCATCCCAATTTTTATAATGCATCAATCCATCAATTTAAACGTATCGCTTGGGTTTCACAATGTATTTAGCCAAATAAATCATCATTAGAACGTCAAACCAACAAATTTTACAAGCTACTCTGACAAAAGACATGACACAGGTCTGTTATGAGAGTTATGGAGATCTTTGAAATTAGATTGAGCTGTAGGCTGATATGATGTGATGTGATGGTATGATGTTGTTGGAACTGGCTTAGCCCGGCCGATTTGAGATCGTGGATACAGCTGGCAATCTCGTTGAGTTCAGTGCAAACTGGGCGTCAATGAGGGAGAAGTTGGGGTGGGTGGGTGACAGGATGGCTGGGCGGGAGGTCGAAGCCGTAGAAGGCTCCATTACTGGCAAAGTGGATGATGCAATCATGGAAGAAGGTTAAGCCGTGCCGCAAAACATGGCTTCATCCGCCTCCATAATGGCTTCTTTCAGACTCAGCAACGACACTAGGCCCTGTGCCGATCAGAGAGATAATGAGATTGGCCTTACCTAATCTCCTAATTTCTGCGTACACGCAAAAGGACAAATGCACCCATTTTGGAGGCATCTTCAGTAAGATTGCTAGTGGTTTCAGTCTCTAGCAGTTGCTAATTATGTCAATCCATGGATGGGAAATGCGTGGAAGAAACCGCAGAGATTCAATCGCATGATTTCCGTATTCCTTGCAGGAGATTGGTAAATATCTTGTAGGTATTTAAAATATGTTATAGAAATCACACAAAAATAAAATCCTTTGTTCTTCTTCGATTGTATAGCCCATGTGATATATGTTGCGACTCCGAATGCTAACCATGTCACCTCATGTAATTGAATTCGAAATCTTTTACCGATTAATTTACTGCATTATGCCTGGTAGAGGGGTCGCCTTAGTGATCCACTGCAGTGAAATTGAACGGCATTATGTATCAATAGTAAGCAAAGGCAAGCAAAGAGCATGGAAACCCGCTTGTAACGTGGATAACTTTTCAAAAGCAAGAATGTAAGGAACCCACAAGTACTCAGTGCGGAAGATTGCTCACGTTAGCAGCATCTGAACTGGGAGCACTGAGAATGTTCTGAGGCTTGATCTGGTTGATAGACTAGAGAACTTGGGACGAGGGCATTGCAAAGCGCATTGCTTAGTCATCGCCACCATCTGCATCGCATTCAGTGGCTCAATCAGCACGCTTATCGTCGAGGCAATCAGTAGTGACAGCCACTCTGATAGGACTGGCAGGCAGCAGTTCTGCAGGCACATAAATTCGATGGGTTATAATGCCATGTGGAAAATCTGTCTAGAGTACGGCGCAAGCATCCACACCCTTCTTCAATACGGCATTTTCAATTTGCACTTGTGACAGTTTTGAGACCACGGGCATCATGGTGGTGGATTAAAAAGTGTCTGCAAAAAGAAATTCGACAAAAAATGCGCGCGATTATTAAGATGTTTAAAAACATGACACAGAACAAGAAATTGAGGCGAAGGTGAAATCTGTAGCACTGGAATGCAGTTACTGAACACATTCTAATAGTTTACAGCAACTGCAAAAACCACAAACATTTGGACCATCAAACCATTGGGACAGCCGAGATTTATGACTAACTGATGATTGATGGATAATGTGGGTACCTATGTATATTAATGCAGACATTCGTGTTACTTCGATCGCAATGAAGACGATTAGAGACGACATGATTCTTGCATCTTCAAGTTGTCGCAGAAGACTGATTTTTATTTAGTCCTCGACCATTGAGTACATGCCCTTTATTTTTTGCGTTGTTAATGTCCGACAGACTGTGGCCTCTGTAAATAGCCAAAAGTATTACCTCTATTAACTTTCTACTCCTTTCTTTATTCAAACTGGAATTCTACTGGTTTGGTGGCTCCACTTTTAGCTCTCTGCCAAAACCCACATGCGACAATCTGAACATAACTTTATTTAATACTAATTGGTAAATCTGGGTTGGTGTCAACGCCTACTTGGCGTCTGCGTCAAAATTTGTGATCACAATTTATAAAAGACCGTTAATATTTTGTTTTTGTGGCAGAAGGGTCGCTTGAGCGTGATCGTAGCGTCACCATTGGCCTCCATTCATCATTGCCAATCAGAACCCCTCCCTCAATCTTTGAACGAAACACGAGAATGCTAATCCAATATAGTGAGGCTTGCTCTTTTGTTGGCTAAAATAGTCGTTTTAGGGCAATTGAAAGAAAATTAAACGACAAGCTAACAAAAGTAGAGCGGTAATCTTATATGTCACACTGTTTCTTCTTTTTTCAATGACTTTCTCAATATTCACTGTGTGAAATTACATACAAATTGAAGAGCTGGGAATAGACAATGGTGATCAACTTACTACTGGGCGGATTGAGCTCACGAACTCATACTTGTCAAACTTTGACTCTGCAGATGGATAGTCTTTCAGTCTGCTTATGGGAACCTGGCTGCATCAACACCCACACTGCGGTGAACTGTGTAATCACTTAGTTTGGTCTGAAACACCGCAGCTCATCAAAACAAGCGCATGGTGTAAGGCACACTGGATATCTCAGCGCCTAGCTGAAGTCAAAAGTCTTCTTGTGAAATATTCCGTCACAAGTCACCTGCCATTTTGATATCCATACCATGACTCCGAAACTATGATTAAAATGTAGATTGATTGTTTTGAAATAGGTGTAGGCATAGAGAAAGGAGAGGTCATGCTTCTGCGACCAAGCATTTCAACAAACACTACAGTGTGAATGGCTGATGCTTCCAGGTATCTCCTGTAAATATCTTAGCATCCTATTTATCTTAAGCAGACAAAAGAGATTTGGATTCGATGTGATCTCCCGAGAATAAAGCAGGGATTTCAAAGTGCAAATCAGTTAGTGAATGACGCGTTTTCTGCATGGTGTTTGAAAAATAAACAGTGACATTTTGTTACAAATTGACGAGCATTTTAAGCCAAGGTTGGCCCCTTTTCATAAAGTAAAGGCAAGTAAAGAGGTAGATACTCCCATTTGTCTTTTCTGACTTTCTCGGTGATGGTGGAGTTAAGGAAGTTTCAACGGGCATTTTTGTTACGGCGAGCCGTTGGTTAATCTCCCTTCCCATAATCTAATTTTTGCGACTTCTTCAACTTTGATGCATCTTGTAAGCAAGCAGATTGATGGTATCACCCCTCGTCGTAATCATCTACCCGCGAGCTGGTGAACCATGTTCCACAGCTTTATTTGACCTAAGCATGCTGGGTGGTGGTTGGCATTTAAGCTCCCCTTTTTTTGTCTTCTCATCTATTTCTACTGATTTGTTGCTATCCTAGTTTACTTTGGTTGATTCCCCTATCTTAGCATAATGCCTGTCTACTAGACGGAATTTGGGATGCTCAAGACAGACATCTTTTGTTTTTAGCAGTATGATGTCCGATTTTCATTTGTATCAAAATTCACTTCATGTGGAGGCCAACTTCGTGTGAACTATGATCAAAGACGCTTTCATAGTTCTGATCTCCATGGACTTACTAAATATGAACTTTGGGGTATGTATTCGTTTCCAATTCTAACTTAAATTATCAATGTGTCGCTAGTGACCTTAATGGGTCTGATAAATTTGGTTCAATTTGTGGCCTATCAAAAGCCTCTTGAGAGGTTTGTCAGGCATGAGGGCAAATGAGGAGGAGGAAGTAGGTACTGACAACAGAAGTGCAGTAGGTTATCGCGACAGCTTTTAAGGATGAGGCATGATGTCGCTTAAGCCTTCCTTACTCTCTTTAGTTGCTAAAACAAGACGATGTCCAGTCAGGGTGAACTTAACGAAGTGGCATCCGCTCTCTATAATCAACGAGTCCCGAAGAAACACCAATTTTGATCCATAAAGTATAAAAAATAAGAGTATTCAAGAAGTCCTGCATAGCATAATGCCTTTTGTTGCACGCCGACCCTTGTAGCGAAGTATTAGCAGAAATGTTTTAGATTAAACAGGTGACCGCTGTTTCCGATGTGTTTTTGCCCCATCGCACTTCTATGAAGACTTCTGTGTAATTAATAAAATCGACACATTTGCCAAGCTGGTCTTTTTGCCCAGCCTAGGATTCGGAGAGCAAAATCAAAGCCTCAACTTGTGGATGCGATAGTAGCCTGTCGGATATGCGGACTGATATATGTGAGGTTGATTTAAAAGTTTCATCATTTTTTCTCTCAGAAAGTATTAGTTTCCCCTCAGTAGGGATAAGGGGCCTAATCAGCCCTGACTGGGGATTGCACAATACTAGCAGAAAGTCAACCAGAGCACAAATTTGGCCAATTCTCGTAGGTATTTCCTTCTAGGATGACAAATAAGGCTATCAAAATGATTTAATATCCTTTAATTTGGTGACAAACGTACACTAATCAAGTGAAAATTGATTCATTTTGACCGCCGCATTCATCGCCGTAGGATAAAATGTCTGTAAGAATTAGGCAAATTTGTGTTCTGGTTGACTTTTTGCTAGCATAAGATATTTGCGCCTTCCAAGCGACAACGTTAGCATTTAAATGAGATTCCGAGATGAAATGTAAAACGGAGGTACGGACTATGCTTGCAAATCTGTTACATCGAGTTACATTGTGATGGCTACACATCGAAAATTGAGGCTTGCATCAAGAATATGAAGGCATTACACCATCCAATCGAATGTGTTGTGACTTCAAAATAGGCAGTTTGTGCGTTTGAGTCGCTGCTAATTGAGCACATACAGAATGCATGGGGTAGCCGAGCTCACGGTGAGCTCGACTTGAATTTAAAACTGCTCAATCAGTGGTCGGTTTTGAACCTGATACAGCTCACATGAACTCCACTGACAATTGGTCGGAAGCTGAGTTTTCCTCTCTCCCTTGACTATTCATCCCGCCCAGCGTCTAACTAATCGGCGACCCATGTCCCACCGTTCTGGATGGCCATTCATCGTGACAGAGGAAGAGCATGAGTTTGTGATGGAAAGAAGAGAGCAGTATTTTAATTTCTGATTGGTTAGAAAGTGCAATCATATCGACTGACGCAGCAGAAGTGTTCACTGGATGTCTTTAGAATGGGACGATTACCCCGTTGCAGTGCCATATCCCTTTTACCCCTCCAAGTGTGTTTTATTCAATAAAAGTCTGAGAAGTGATGACCTCAACAAGGAGATCAATACATTTGTAATTCGCTCGTCACTCGTGTATTCATTCTTTTTGCAACATCGCAATGATTTATTGCTTAGGTTGGGCCGATTTGTCTGTACCTGGATTGCAAACAGGCGGTAGTGCTCTTGTCTCCTCCAACATAACAAATTTCTCGTTACCCTTTTGAAAATCTTTGTTAATTGCCTGTCGACGTTTGTGCTTTGGAACGAAATCAATAACCTCCGAAGGCCAGCTGTGCTCAACTTGGCGTCAAATTTGTCAGAAGCACGCATCCCTACACAAGAAGGCAATAGCTTGAGAAAATATGAGTCTTCTATTGTATGCAAGCCTACTTCAGCACAACTTGAGATAAGAAGTAGTACGGGAAGTGTAACGCCTGCAATCATTTCATCAGATCCATCTTTCCAACTCTGAAAAGAATCTCATACAACTAAGACCGGAGTGCATCGACAGTGGATGAAATGCTGTAAGCTGCTGCTATTATTGATCAGATGGTGCCTGTGTCGTTGTAGGTGCATGCCTTCTCAGCAGCATTTCCATAATCTCTTATTCATCAAAGCGTGCGATTTCTATCCATTAGAAAAGGGCGGCGATGCTGAAGTTCCTAATGGGGTCGAGTGCGTAGGTCGTCAGATGCTCTCCTCATCAAACCGCATGAGTCAGTGCACCGATCAATGGATCGACTAGGCCATCTGTTGTGCGGAAACTGTCAGTTATCTAGATAAGATGTTGATTCATAGATTGGTCGATAAAATTAAAGTGTTGCTCACTTCGCCACTGGTGAGAACACGGATATCTGTGCTCCAGAATGGAAGAATGAGTAGACGGCATTGCCGCTTTCATTAGTAATTGTGCGACCTAGCATTTCATGTGGAACAGTGTTCTGGGTGCAGACTTCATACCAAGACATGGTAATAATGGTTCTCCATGCTACAGACTAAACCAGTGCACTGCTTTACAGTAAACGACCAGCACGTTGCAACGTAATGATGCAGTTGCCTGTTCTTATAGAACACGGCAACCAAATAAAATTACCTCGAATTTCCGAACATTTTGTAACCGAGTGTACGGGATTGTTATGCATGTCTGGTCTGTCGGCAACCTTTTCTATCGGTTGCCATGACGTGGCCAAAGTCTCCGGTTATGCAGCATAACGATTAGTGCATTTCATGATAGAGCTTTGTTTCTCTCCTTCTCTTATTGGCCCAGGACAGCTACTTGCAAGGCAATGCGCGACAGCGATTCAGACATTCATCGTCGCCATCGGACAGTGAGCCTACAGACACAGCTGAGCTACCACCTCCTACTTTCTTTCCTTTCTGGGCCCCTGTAGGATTAGCCGAACAATACAGCTCATAGACCGAGCTACATCGATACTCACCATACAAAAATGCAAGGTAAGAACCGATACACGGTGGCATACGTCCACACACTTCGAGCCCGTTGCCTCCAAGTGCCTTGTCCACAATTCTTTTCTCAGGTTTATCTGCCAGTAAAGTAACCCAATCATCGTCAACAATTGCACATTACCTACTCAAAACCCTTCTGATTTTTTCATTTGCTACCACTATTTTCCGTCATCTGCACTAGGGTGTTTCATTTACTAACTAGCTTTTAGTAGCATCTCTCCTCAATGCTACGCCTTCGTTGTTATGCCAATAATAGCTCACCGCGTACACCTTTGGACCAAATGTTAAGCAGGCTGTTTAAAGATCTAATGGATGAAAAGAACCCGATCGGCCATTTAGATGCATATCCGATTCACCTTCTGTTAGTTTTTATTACTTTTCCGCTGCTTAGTGATTAGGTGGGTTTGGGTAGTGTCTAACTATAAATCAATGGAGGTGTAGCCCTGCCTAGACGTTTACATGCCTTCTTGCCACATAAATGAAGGAGGTGTCTGTCAAGAGGAAATAATGCACTTGTAGCGAATTCTTCCTTCTACGTATCCCTGTTACCAACCATGTATGAGGAGATATAATGTTCTGGGATACCTTTATTTTATTTTATAATACATTCCGTAGAGAATTGATTTAATTCTGCAGAACTTGGCTTGTGTTTCTTTCCTCCTCTCGCCTACAAGGTACATTGAAACACCATAGGTATCACGGCATTAGCAGAACAGCGGCCTTACACCGTAGCATCAAAGTTTAACAACCTTGTCCTAAAATAATTAAATTTCTAGGATTTTGCTATTGCTACACAGCTCAGATCAATGAAACCAAAGGTTCTGCTCAGTTGGGAGTACACTCAAATCGAGCTCCATAATGAGTGGCATCTGCAACAGGATGGGAAGTTTTACTGTTTTGTACCTTGCTACACCCCGACTGAGTTATCACATCGACAGAACTGACTCGCTCATACATCATGCCTAAGGTGAATAAATGAACTATTCTAATGGATTGTTAAAAGCAATGGGATGTCAGATACGGCTCAAAGTTTGATCATGCCTAACAGTGGAAAGGTCTGAAAACGCGGATGCGACTTTCTGATAAATAATTAGCTATCCCGACTAGTTTATTAGCCTAATAAATTGCAGCGCCTTTTATTTCCATCCATTCAGCCAGTCGCTACCACGACCAGATATACTTTAATCGTGACACAGCTGTATACACAAAGTCGGCGTAAGACCATGTTTAACGTGTGAGTCCGTGGTACGTTCATGGCGTGTCTGCTGATCAACCAGCTATCACGTCATGTGCAACGCTCCGCATCTTAAATCACTAATACCCGTTTGCAAATCGAGGCTTCTGCCATCATTCAAAGATATGCTTTTCGTTTGTAATTAGCAACTATGTTTAAAATATTGTGGTTAGAAGATAAAATTTACATCGAACTGACTGTGCACGACTGTTCTGCATGTCACACCGTATGCAACTATCTGCGAAGGGTTTTTACGATCACACACAATTCTATAAGTGAAATAAGTGCCGATGGATTCATTGCCTTTCACACGCTTCATGCTGCCACGATTCGCAGCATGAGCATTAACTATGCTTATGGTTTATGGTTTTCCTAAATGTGGACAAGATGGCGTCGATGTGCCCTCTTGGCGAATTCCCGCACAAATATTAAGATGCGATGCGCAATAAAACATCGTGGTGTATGCGATTGGTCTCTATTTACTATTTGGTTCTGTGTAGCATTAAGCAATTTTTTCATTGAGCAGAAACGCAATCAAAATTAGAGTTTTACCTGTAGCTATTTTCGTCTGTTTCACATTTGGAATCAAGGCTTGATAAGCTATGGCTAGTTAATCCGTCATTTAGATGCTTTAGAGAGTGAATGCTGGTTTTACTACTGGCCCGTGTTAGCAGGTATTCTTTCATACTTCACGGGGTTCCGCAGCCTTACACAGCTCCATACTAGGCAATCGAGACATGTTGGAAGAAAAAGGGATGAGATCTGCATGAACACCTCAACTGCGCTTGCTTGCCACTTCGGTGGAAGGTGGCAATTACCTCAAATAGCTGTAAAGAATTCATGACAACACCACATTCACCCATTCTTTAGCCACCAATGCAAGTCAGCTCTATTCACTCCATGAACAAACGACCATATAACTCAATTCGGCACATCGTTGCTACTTTTGGAACTCAATGTTTTCAGCTGGAGTTGTTTTCTCCCTTTAACATTTCTGCCTAACAAGGGCTGCATGGACTAACCGCCTCCCATCGTAATGCATCTTTTGGCTCCTAATTATGGGCAAAGAAAATTAACATATGATTTTGCCGTCTAGTGTTATCCTACCTATCTGTGCACTCTTTTGCACCCCCGCTTTTTTCCTCTGATGCATTGTTCTGTATTTGTACACAATTTCACCCCCTCATCTGTTAGCATACGGTTACACAGAAGTCATTATTATCCATTATAAGCAACTGTTCGTTTTTTATGAAGCCAACTATCCTTGCAAGTATTTGCTTTGCATCGCTTCTACCTTAGATTATTGGTTCCATGCCAACCCGTCAGTACACGACTTACCAACCCATTTCTGCATCAACCATTAATTGCGCTTCCGTCTATTCATCTCATGCACATAGAGGCTTTGCTTTCTTCTACTCCTATTTCACTTTGCTGCATCCTAAATGATCTCCTCTTTACAAAACTGCCCGTGTTCTCCCCTGGATATTGTTAGTCGGTTTTCTTCAACATTTCTGCATCGACAACCTTATGTAGAGCCTTACAAAAAGCAGAGCAAATGACTGTGGATAAATTGGACAAACTATCACTAAACGGTTTAGGATGTGCAAAGGAGAGTGACGGAATTGACCGTTTTAAAATGCTTGTATGAAGTGTTTGACACATTCCTACACTTTGCTCCAATAAAAGGGTGACTCATGGAATCGCCGCTTCTTATGACTGAAACACATGAGATCACCTTACCATCAATCTTTAGTGAAGTTAGTTTGACACACGTCGACCACGCATATCCACCTTCACATGCGCCAACAAAAGCGGTTCCGTCAGTCATGGTGCATGCTTTTATTGAGCCGATTACAATCTCTCATTCGACTGCGGAGCCAAAAATTGCTTTCGGCTTCGCCGCAGCAATCAGAAGCTTCGCCACGTACGTTCTCACGCTTCATCTAGTTTCCCGTCAGAATTCAATTTCATTTGCGGCATACTTTTAATGCGCTAGACCTGCTGACTTAATCGCTAACACATCACTTCCACCACGTGTTACCTGCTAAAGCATTTTTTAATGCAAGTGTCATCTACGTATCAGCCATCAATTCCTGGCGCTGGTCGCACATGCTTGGAGACGTTCACACGATCTTGTGGTACAGGTTTCTTGGCCAAACAGGAACGGATGTATAAACATTCACCCCTCTAACTGTATCTGTTCTGCTTCTACTTGTCGGCCAAGTGCAGATAGACTCTATCGAGCCAAAGACTTCTACAATGGGACCAAAGGAAGAAGTGACTGCGCAAGAAGTGAGATCTCAATTTTTAGCAAGTCAACCAAGCAGAAGGGCAATAGTCACCTGTCTTCACCCCTAACGCTGTTCTGTGCATAGCTGACTGTAAAAGCGTCTAGTATTAGTAAATACTAGGCCCAAATCAGCGCGTGACGTTGAGGCCATATGAAAATAATCGTGCGACTACCACCAAGCGAATGGCTGTGGGTATTTAATGAGGCGCCTTTAGGCTGCGATTCCATATCACCGTAGACATGATTTTCTCTCAGCATCTAGTTTCATCGCTTGTGATTAAACCCTAAACACAGCCTACTGTTGCATATGGGGGTGCGAATTCCCCGAAAAATTTTCGTTTGTCTAATAATTGATGAATTTAATAAAACGGCTACTTATATTACCATTTCAGAGCATAGATTTTAATGTGTTCACTGATAGACAAGCGTGCAACAGTGTAATTTAGATGGGATAACAGTGGCTGCCACCAGTCGCAAAAACAAAAGGAGCTAATAAACCTGGATGGTTTTAGTTTCATTCCTGTGTGGCGTTTCAGTGATCTTTTCATAAGAAGCTCAAAAATTTTGACTCGGATTGGGCTCAAAAATGAGGGAACGAGCAATCAAATGAAGTGCCCGACCAAAGATGATGGACAACTGAATGAATAATGCAAATCGAAGTGTGTGATGTAAGGAGCGTAATGTCCGCGAACTCGTACGAACTACTTTAAATTCGGTAGTAGGCAGGTCGGATATAGTTGGCAACGAGGTGAAATTCAGATCAATTGGAGATGCGAAGGGGTCGCACAAACATTGTTATATAAGAAACCCTCCGAATCAAGCAAACACGAATGATCCTAAAATCATCATGACTTATGCTTTGGCATTAGTCAGGCCAGAATCCCCTTTTTGGATTTCTAGTCAACGTGATTAACGCCAGATTCCTGACTTCAATGCGGGTGAAAAGCATCTTGGAGAAAACAAGATTGCGCGCATCCTGCTTAATTATTAAGAAACCAAGCAGACCCAATCACAAAGATGAGCATTCGCAAGGTATGTCGGCTAAATAAACTGTAATTTTCGCATTCGCCTCCAAATCGTTTCCTGGCACTTTAATTCGAATCTTTTCCTGCGTTGCATAATGTGACTGCCACAATCTTAACTGTGCCAAATGCGCCAGTTTATTAGCGCAGTCAATTGAGAAGAGTCATTGACGAAGCCGAGTATTATTGCATAGCCTACGATGAGGTCCATCCCACTTTCCTCTTTCTGCCTCACACCATCTACAATTGCGATCCTAAAAGTGTCTGTCTGACAGGGTCCTCAATATGGTTTGTAGCTCGACAACAGCTTTAGACCCGTGTTCTGTGAACAGAGGCAGCTCAAGCACGTTGAGAACGCGGCCGAATGCAGTAAATCTTGGTCTTCGGCTACTCAGGATCTCCTCCAAGAAACTGCTAACAAAATAAAAGTTAATGGACCCCGAAGGACGATAATGGATGCTTGCTGGAGGGTGGTAAACTACTAGCCTTACGTAACTGATGTTGAGTCGGTGGAGGTACCATAGTTTAGGGAGAAATAAGTGTCCAGCACTAATGGACGTATAGGATGGAAAACATCCCCACCAACTTTGTCAAGATGGAAACAACTAGAAGGCAGGTGATTCCTTCATATGCACCATGAGGAGCTCGAATTCCTGAAAATTGATGGTCAAACTGCATTTGACTAAGGAGCTGCTCAACGGCTTTACAAATATTTGCAGTGCGCGGAGTTGACATGTCTGAATTCAGCGCTGTGCGGACTCGTTTGTCAATTTACTTCTGCCTGTTGACGTATGAATAGGGCGTTTACAGGAAGAGAATCCACTCCCAGCTTGGGATTGCTATGCAAACATTTACGATGTGAACATTACCAAGGTATTTGCACAACATTTAACTAAGTCCCAATGGCGGTCCATAATCTTCTTGCCGTTCGATCCCACCTGTAAGATGCATTCATTAACTAACCGTAAAGTAAAACCACTCGAATGCCAATTTAATACATCCCACTCGGTGAGCCACTTATTTGGAAGGTCTAAGAGGCCCAACTTACTTCTAACTCTATTTCACAATTTTGACGGAGGCTTCGGATCACTCGTGAAATGAGTTTAGTTCGAGTGGGTGAGAGAAAAAGTCTTCTTTGTCGTAGAGACGTAGGAGGTCATTAACCTTCGGAGTGCCACTTAACTGCAGTTCAAAGGATGCAATATTACATCAATTAACCCTTGAGATGACCCAACGCCCTGTCCGAGGTTTTGTTGTATGTCATATTAGCTCAAAAGAGGTCCTAATTCTATACGGAAACCATCTGCTATACGGTTTTTACGTCAGAAATGTTGCTGAACTATGCTTAGTATCCAGTTATTGCATTATTGGCATGCATAATGGGTCAAGCTACTCCGTAGACCTTTAATATTAAGGCGTTTGATCTCGAGAGTGCACATGAGCCTTGATTAGGAGTCTTGCGTCATGTCCTTGATTTGATTCCTTTGGTATATTGTTGTGTAGCCCTACATTCAATGCTGATTTTGGACACACTTAACTCTTTAAACTATCATTCATAGAGGCAAATACTTCGCTTTTACATTTCCGAGCGTCTAAGTGGCCCAAAACACTGCTCAATAGACTATTATTAGTTGTCATGTTCCTCCAAAATGATATTAATCTCTACCAAGGTGCAGATTATTGCGTAATTCGACCTCTACAACAAAATGGGTTTATATCAAATGGTGCTCTTTGCAATGATTTTCATGCGTGTCAATAAGCCTATCATTACGCTATTTTGTCTTCAGTGAGTAAGCTGTGTTTTGAGCCTCATTGGAAACAATTTCCATCTCTTAGCCAGATATGTATATCCCGCCCATGCGGTATGCCGCATTTGAAAGCCTGATGTGCTTCAGTCCATGCGCTCTACAGTTGTATTTAAAACCATTTCACGAATAGCTATTTAATAAAAATCGTGCAGAGGAACGCAACCCGGAAAACGTGCCTAATATGCAACCCATTTGTTTCCACTTTGCAAGTGATGTTAAAATGTGGGCAATTAGTGCTGGTTACAAAACTTTGTTTAACCAAGTAGATTTATCTTGCAAAGCAAGATAATCACGTTGCTGCTTACATGCTACCAGATCAGTAGTGAGTTTTTGCCCACAAGCAGCGGCAAAGAGTTGTCACCGCACAACAATGACTAAACCATATCCAGTGGATCCTATGGAGTTACTTTCGCCCCTGTCCATGCTTCTGCTACCTTCAGATTCCGCTACAAAGTCTGTGCACCCTGTAGGCGCTTAAGAGGCCTAATACAGTTTCGTCAAGCTAACATTAGTAATGTCCGAAGTGCGGGCAAAATGCACCGCCTTCGTGTCATAATGAAGTTGTGAATCAAAAAGAGAACGAAGGACTCTCGCTTGCGTCAGTTGCATTCCAGTTATTTACTTGAGCTAGTTTGGTGAGTAGAGAGAGAGATGCGCGGTGTCGATGCCAACCGGGAATCACGGGCTTGCATTTGCCTCCAAATAGCAGCTTGCCAACCCCATCCAAGTGTATCTCACCAAATCACCAGTGCATTCACGAGAGGCGAATTATTCACGAAGCTTTGTTGTTTAACAAAGATCATGAAGAAATCCATCCTTTTTTTCTTTCTTTTTCACATCTCCCATAATAGTCGTGTCCAGTGTTTGTTCAAAAGACGTTCGTCACAGTACCTAGAACCCCGGCCTTACTTATGAGGCGAATCTTCGGACCTATTGATGTTGATGATAAGACCATGCGAAAATTGTGCATGCTGTATTCAAGCTTGAATTGAGCCGGAGGCAGTGTCAGTTAAATATTAAATGATGCAATTTGCTACTAAGTCCATATCGCAAACTCTTCCAGACCCCCTTGATCCCTCGTAGCGAGAGCTGAGTAGAAATGGGTGAGAGCATACCGCTATTCTTTACTACTGAACAATGAGACCTAAGCAAATTTTGACGTGCCACTTCAAAGGACTAAGTCATAGGTTTGAATTCGTATTCTGCAGTAACGAAATGGGATATTTTTTTCGAGTCACTTCGAAACATGATGGGTCTGTACGGCAGCAGCAGTTTGATTTATCCTGTTTTATAATGAAGTACTGCCTTGCTAGTTAAAGTAATAAATGCTTTTTAAGCTCGGTATTAGTTGTCTTCATTGTTGGCTCAACAGACCTCAAATACAAGTGATGATGTCATCCAACCTCTTCATGATAGATGAAAATACGCATTGACGGTTGATCAACACAAATGCAAATTCCATTCTCACAGTCTTCTGTTCCATACATTATTTTATCGTGACGGTTTAAATCATTAAACTGTCTGGAGGCGTTGATATCAGACCCTTATTCAAGCTGCGATAGCGTAAGCCTCTCCATCTATCCCGACATACTTCCACCATCCCTCAGATTAACTAGCCTCCAACGTTTGGCTTCAACTTTGACAATGTCTTGGCCCAGACCACTCTCATTGTCCTGCATTCAATTCCTCGCCTTTTGCCAAAATTGACACAGATCGATTAACCTAGACGATGGAGGCGGTAATCGAATTCAGCGATTCTGCACCTGCCTTGGTCAAGTCCAAACTGCGACAAAACTCTCCTCTGCTTAACCATGCTGACACTCCTACATTTTTGATGCATTTATTCTCGACAAGGCAATTCCTCGTAGATAGTCCCTTGTAATGAGATGGCATAGTAATGATACAGCTTATCAGTGCTTGTGCATTAGAAAAATACTCTCTCCGCGCGAGCCGACGAAAGAAGTCCTCCTTGTTGTTGTAGTAAAGTCCCGCTTGAACGAAATTAAGTTAGCAGAATTTGGCGCATGCAGCCAAAAACACACGGCATAGGTAGCTGTCTAAACATTTTAGGTTCCGTGCGCTGTTCTGATAGCTGTCGCCGAAGTTCAAAGTGTGTTGGCTTGATCGCGAACTCCTTGCTTCCTCCTAGAATACGAATTATTTTAATCTTTGCTCATGGTGGTATTTGCGGAGGATGCAAATAGCAAAAATTGGCAAAACTTAACAACGCATTAGGAGTTAATCAAATCTGCCTGAGACATTAGGACCCCAAATATGAAAAAGCGATTGAAAAGCGTCTCGTTCAGGTGATAGGAAATCACCAGAAATTCATAAATACTACTTTCATCCAGCCAATTGAGAATGTCTGTTGGCTGACTAAGGTGCGCAAGTAGTGCTTAGAAGTGCTCCGTGGGGCATATAGAGGTCCTAGCGGCAGCCTATACAGTATGGGTGGCACGTTTGTCCCAATAATCACTCCGTATTAGGTGACCTCAGTTATGGATAGCTTCTCAGACCTTTGTCGTTGCATCTTTCCACAAAGTGGGGTGATTTGAATCAATTTAAACTAGTACGCTAGAGCACGGCTTAGCATTAAATGGAGTAAATAATTTTAAATAAAGTGGCATTGCATAGCCTAGGAGGCCTAAAGTACCATACACGCCAATAGACGAGCATATTATTAAGGTAAATGCCAAACAAGCGCTGATTTGAGGGCTCGATTGCCTTAACATGGGCTTAGTACGAGGCAATCAAGGCATTTGACTTCATTCAAAAAAGTGCCTGCCGTTTAGAATTTGTCACCACGCTTGAAAGCGTACAGTTGGAAGGCTGCATTCAGTGACAAAATCACTGACCACAACCGTTCTGTATAGATAACACTAAAGAGCACATCCTGCACACCAAAATTTGAAGCTGTGTGCAACCCTCTAAATAAATTACCAACGAGTGGCGAATCCGCTTCTAGTCCAGGACAGCCGTGCAAAGATTGACGATGCCAACAACACTTGGATACTTGCATAATAGATCTAATTCCCCATGAAGCTTCGTAATCTTTTGAGATGGGCTTTTACAGAAAATCACGGTGCTCAATCCATTTGAAATAAAATGCAAATGACCACTAAATATTTTATGCTTGATGGTTTACGGGAAGTAGAATGTCATTCAATTTGAGCTTGGAGGTAGAAAACGAGCTGTCCGAATGGCACATGAAGTAGGGCATGAGTAGAAGCACTTGATAAGACTTGTAAGCCCAGCGTTAATTATACATGCAGAAAAAGATTAGCAGGAGAAAGCGATGATTAAACAGGGAGTTTTGGGCGCCTAGTAGCAAAGGCACACATTTAGCTAAACTAACTGTTCATTTATTAGCTTCCTCGACGTGGGTTTGACCGTTTAATCTCCACAGAGTTTTGTTTGCGAAATTTGACATCTTTATGTGGGAAAAGAAATTGTGTGCTTGACATAATCTTTCCAAAAGCAAAATTCTGCAAAACATGGACTTCACAATCACGGGCCAGACAGTACGTTTCGGCTTTTAGAAACAGATTTTAGTTAAGATCAATAGGTAATGTTCAGGAGAGGTGAGAGTTTAGCAAGCTGATGACTTCACAAATGAGCATAGTTCTGTTCATCTCTGACCAGAAGCTGTGAAAGAAGTCGAAATTTTAAGAGTAGGATTTTGATCTTGAAATGTGGCCTACTTCTTTCAAGCAATGACTGAGTCCATGCATTCTGTCACAAGTTTGTTCAAATTGTGTTGTGCAGGCATGTGTGTTAATTTACTTCTACTAGCTGGTGTATTAATACGGCCTCTTCATAGTGAAAATACGCTTCCAACTTGGAACAGCTATGCAAACTCTGACAATGCAAAAGGCGTTGAGATAACTGCGTAACAGTTAAACTAATTCTCAATAAAGACCCCTAGTCTTCTTAATATGCAGTTTTACCTAAAATGCCACTCATTAACAAACTGATGATGGGTACAATTCGATATGTCATGCCTGGATATTTACGGTTAGTAAAAGACACCTAGACTTCACTATGCACTTAAACTAACCAAGTAGCATTTCTATAAATCAGAGAGATTCAGCTTATTTCCAGTATTATCTCACAACTTCTGACCAACGCACTTGAACTCCCGTTTCTTAAATAAAATTCGGGTGCATGAGAACCTACAAATCTTTTTCGTTGTTCAGAAGCGAGAGTAAATCATTGCTCAGAGTGTCATTTAAATTCTGTTTGCAGGGACGACATTTTCATTTGCAGATGATACACCATACCTTCTTGCAAATGAAACAGACATCATTTCCTTCCGAGGCGATGAGTCGGGACAGTAGTAGCAGTTTTTATCAGATCATGATCAAGCATGCCTAGTGTCTGCAGCTACCGATGGGATGTGTCATTGGGGACGATATCCACCCTGATTTTATGCTAAATTAATAAGTATCCATCTGTAGTAAAGCCTTTTTCTTGAGTTGCATTTGCATGTGCAAGCTGCTTTCTATAAAATCCGTTTTGCTACTGCTATTAACCAGTTGGATTCTAACCAACATAAACAAATGCACTTCTTCTTATCGCCTCATTTCAATAACCGTTTAGTCATTCCTATTTTAAGAGAATTGATGCGCTTAACATTCCAGTTGGTGAGGTAGAAGGATATGATAAAAACACTATGCATTTTAGCGAACTAGTAAGATTATAGCCTAAGGTTTCCATGCAGTTAGGGAACTCCTGAAAGATGTTCACGAATTCTTCCGAATCATTGTCTTTACGATCATTGTGCAAGCTTGGATCCGGTGAGGTATGGCTAAGGATGCTGGCTACTCTGGGGCACTGATCAGCAGTTGTAGTGACTGCAGCTATAAAGCAAGAACAAGAGATGGATTTTTAAGAACTGCAGGCATTCCTTATTGATTGGTCTTTTTTATAGAAAGCGTACACCTTGGTGAACCATCGGCTCGGTGAAATCAACAAATGATCAGAGGATGCTAACAATCTGCTCATTAACTGTCATTTTTCTGTCAATCCGCAAGCCATACAGTCCAAAAACCCTCAGACAAATAGGAAAACGCCTCCTTTATTCTATTGATTATACACCCGCATTGCTACTTAAATGCTCTTAAATTCGTAATGGCTTCTTACCTCGCAGGAGATGAGAAAGAGGTACTGTGACAGAACAATGACTCCACCGTACGCATTGAATAAATCAAAGTTATTTCGACATTGTCAAATAATCTGCAACTTTTAGGTTTCGACACAAAGTCTGCAGGTGATGCAACGACACACAAGCACTAATAGAATTTCTTCAAAACAACTTAATTAACAGTTCAGATACTAGTGTCAAATACTCCGCCTTCGTAACACAACAGATTCACGATTCAAATACAAACAGGATAGTGCCTAAGAAAAGAAAAATGCTTTCGTTTGCGTTGGTTAGGTTCGAAGCAGTTACTTGGTCCGGGTTGAGCATTCTGACCATTCGCTTCCAGTTGACATCTTCTTAAGCGCGATCAAGCATATTCCCGCCATTTGTAATGCAGATATGATCCTGCTGAATGCTCTTCACCCGCTAGTACACCCGTGTGGTCATGAAGATAGAGTCTTTTACAGAGTCAATTTGCTTAGCAACACTCGCAAATAAAGTCATTCCTCTTTTCTCCTTCCCGGTCACATCAACAATAGTCATTACGCCAAGTGTTTATTTATGAGACGAGAACGCCAGAAGACCTAGAAGTTCTGTCCCAACAATAAGAGAATAAACTAGCAATACCCGTTGCCGTTGTCGATTCCATTTAGCTTTCTGACTGGCACCTTGCATTCTAATTTGTATTCTTCTCCCCCATTGCTAGAGAAAATGTTCCACCAAAACACCATACAGATCATGTCTTTAAGTTACGTGCTGCTGTTTTACCGCCCAAGCTAGCATTCTTGATTTTACCATGTAGGTGATTGTTATGCATTCCCTAAAGTCAACTAGAGTTTTGTTAATAAATGAAGTTTGCTTTAAGTAAATCCTTTAGTTAGTCGTGCATTTTCCATCGAAATCTGTGGAAGATGCAAATGGAGTTAATTACTCATCATAGGCCAAACAAGCCAACATTGCATTTGCGCGGTAAGCACCATCAGTCGCGACGCAACACAAATGGGTGAGATCATTGCCTTTTCTCTCATTGTGATAGTGGATGAGCTCTGGTCCAGTCATACTGAGACTTCTGATGCACGGTTGCCCCATAATGCTCTATGTGGGTCAAAGGCCAAACGAGTTACCCTTCAGCAGGTAGTTCTTGAATATCTTAGAGCGTCATACTCTCTTCTAGCACCATCCGGTTGATCAGCGCTGCATGCAGACAGATGAAATGTGCAGGAAATTACTGCATATCAAAGATTAACCCGATGTCATCCTATGTCACTGAGCACTTTCATTAAGGGATTCCCATGGTCGATGCAGGTATAAAGAAAATGCTCTGCTAATGATTGCAACCAATGCTTAAATACACAATTCACATAAAATCAGTTTTAACTTGGGCTAGAGTCCAGTAGTCAGTAGAACTAAATAGTCTTCCATATTATGGTACGGTTATCGTTCAGTCAGATGCCGTCAGCCTATTTTGGTAAAACCCCTATTTATGATAAGATAAGTGTAGATTTTCCTACCATATCTTCCTTTACTGTAGTTAACACTTTTTGTTTTTCTTTCCACTTTTGATGCACACTTTAAGTCAAGTCAAATCACATTAAAGCATATTCGTCTTGCTTTCTCCACACCCTGACTTTCATAAGGTTTCAAAATATTTGCACTGCATTGAGCTTAATGAAGTAGTGCCCTGATTAGTCAATAATCTATGAAAAATTTAGAAATTTCCCAAATAAATAAGCGACTTTTGCCTGGTGCGTCTTGTAAATTGTGCACACCGCACCCTTATGCGGTACGAAGAAAACCGTTGCTGCTTCCTTCCTTCGCGGCAAACACCTTCTGAAGCATCAGCTGATAAAGATGTAGAAATGTCTTCAGATGAGTAAAAGTCATGACCGCAGAAGCTACGGTGAGGCAGAGGAGGTGCGGTTGCCAAGAGGAGTCGAAGGAAAAGTGGAGGAGAGGACATTAGCACACTTTTCGGTGGGATTATGCTAGTGCAACTGGTAATGATGTAGTGACCATGTGTTCTCACTCGCTCTTCTCCTAGTAGCACGCAACGACTTAGAAGCGTTTCATTTGGGGTGAGTTTGCCTCTGACACAGTGTATTTAGAAAAATGCCACTAATTACAATTATGGGCAAATTTATGTTGACAGCATCTAGAAGGCTAAATCTTAGGCTGTCAGCGCGGAATTAACCTGTGAATGGAGCTGAGGGGCACTGACGTTAGTCAGAGAGCTCTCTGACAATTGATCGCCTCCACGTGCTTATGGACAGAGAGGTAGAGGCAGGTGAATTTTAATCGCTGGTCAGATCATCGAAAATGATGCATGGAATAAACCCAAGACAGTAGAAAACCAAATAGCTTATAATCGACATTGCTCACGTGTTAGTCCTTCCATCTCATTGGAAAAGCCCGTTGGTGGGGCTGCGCATGATTTGGCTTAAGGCATGTAGCACACACTCGAGACGTTACAAATATCTGCACTTTCCACTGAGGATCGCCGTTGTGTAGTTGTGACTGCCGCAACCAGGAGAAAGATAACAGTGGGGCATTGCTGCGGGACATAACCACTTTAACCCTGGCCCAGCATGCTTTATTCTTTTCTTTGACCTCGTGTTCCATCCAAAAGTGGCTTAGTATTTATGTCAAGTCGCACTTCTGTTGCATTCATGGTAACATGGCACCAACTTGGCGAGTTTTGTGGACCTCCGATCTGCTAAGCTCATGTTGACCTAGCTTTTCTATTAATACGCGATACCTAACAAATAATTATCGTGGGATCCAACAAAAGCAACAAATTGGTAAGGAAACAGGACGCATCTTCCTAAAAACAAAACAATTTCCAGAGACATATTTTGCTTCTATGGCCAAAAAATCATGTTTCACTTCTCACCTTTCAGCTTGCAGTTTTGTGCAAGCGAAGACGGAGCTAGAGCCTGCTAATCGAGCTCAAGCGTGTCCGCGTGTGCATCGCAAAAGCTAATTATTTGTCAGTGTCCCTCCGAGGTTTTTATTTTAAACCTCGCCAATTACATCACGGACACCCCATTAGCATTGGTGGACTTGGTTTACGTCTTACAGTTTTGCAAACTCAAATTAACCCAGATCAAAATTAGGGTAATTTTTTGATACATCTGCCTGATATCTATCAACTGCGGTGCAGCAACGAAACACTCAAAAAGGAATTTGTTCACTTGGCCAAGTTTTGCGAAAAAAAATTTGACCGAAGTCAAAAGCAGCTCATTAAACAGCGTAGTTTACAATGTTAGCCCACAAATAGCGTCAAGATTGATATTTAACTTTACAAACGGTAGCGTCAAAATAGATTTATCCTCCGATATTTGCCGACAGATTCTGCAGTATCTTGCAGTGAGAGGTTAGACACTCTCATTTTGACCTGTATTTTTGAGGCGATAGCCCATGGGATCGAATGCAGCACGCAGAAGTTGAAGACGCAACCGATTAATGACATCTCGTTCGGTGGGATGCTGCTGTTCAGCGTGGGACAGCACTAAATCCAGGCGGTCAAACGTAAATTCGCAGATGGTGCAACGGTAAGCTTTGTTGTGCTCTTCTTCTGTACTGCACTCTTGCTGCACTTCGAGCTTAGAGGATTGAGGAGGCTCTACGTTCCCAGAACTTTTAGATTTTTCCACAGATTTCGGGCCTGATTCCAGCATTAGGATTGCATATTACATAAAGAACATGTAAAGTGTGAATCATCGGCTTTTTAGAAAGGGCATATAACACCGGCTGCAATCGGACCTCACCTATGTGTGTCGTTGTGTGAATAGCTGTTTCCAAAAGTGTGCTGAAACCCTCGAGGCAACGCACACAGAAGTAGAACTTCCATTTACTATGCCGCAGGAGGTGTTGATGCATCTCATCCAAGTTGTTATGTTCTTCATCGCATGCAGTACACTCGTATCCACCGTCAGTCTTCCTTTCACCTTCCAAAGTAAAAAAAATTAGGAAATTATGAGCATTGCACAAAAATGGAATCGCTTCTTTTAAGGGAAGTAATAGCGCTTCAACTAGCATATTGTTGTGCAATATGCGATTCACTCCAAATGAGTTGGACTTGACGGGCTTAACATCAAAGATGCGCACAGAACAAATCCATAAGGCACTTTAGCCGCCCCTCTCGATCAGCTGCAAAGGGATTCTCGATGGCCTCCCCATCGAGGACATATTTTAGCCGGGAATCATTGTTTACAAGCATCTTCTAATGCAAAGAGTTGAAAACATAGGTAAATTAATCGCAACATATTTCAAAGGAATCGCGGTTAATAGCAAAGCATGTACGTACCTCTATCTCTGCAATGACCGGTATCTCGTCTTTGGGGTCGATAATGAGTGCTTCGAATACCCTTCTCGCTTCTTCTATCTCCTCGTTAGAACTTACGATTAAGGCATCCAGGGCCATGAATTGCTGATCTGCATTTTTCTCTAAGCCTTCAAAAGTACATGACACCCTTATGCACAACCATAAAGCATCTCTTATTTGGTACAGTTATGCTATCTACTGCCTTACTCTCCTCCCTCCTCGTGTCTCGATTTTGGCTCATTTCCTATGAGCTTTAATGAACAAACGTCATTTGCGACCTTCGTAAAGCCGATCTTATGAGCCAATCTCACTCATGGAACGTACATCCATTTCATTTAAAGTGATATAATTTTCCTTTTGCATAGTAAATGCATCCTACTAATTTAACGCCAATGGTTGCACGGTCAAACACTGGCTTGCAAAAGTAAAACACCTAGAGTGTTCCTGAACTTACTAAGCTGAACACTGGAAAGTTGGTGCTAATAACCTGCTTCTACTGATTATCTGTTAGCGCTTTCCACTAGAAAAATTAGAGATTGCAATTTTTGTGGCAAATTAAGGGATAACTACTAGCGCGCATGCGTAATTCCTATTCTCTTATGTTAAGTAAGATAAAGACCTTATGTCTCCAGCAGTTCACATGTCCTTTGCGCCTCCATTAAATCCCAAAATTAGGTTTAATAGGTCCAAAGCCCATAATAAGCAGCCATTATGTACCCCTACCCAGACTCGTATCATCTCGATTGGCTAACGGACTCACTAGCAAACCAAATCCAGGCTTACCAGCGTTTGTACCACCGTTGCACTGCGAAATATTCCTACCCTTCTTATCAGAGTCACAAATGAAATAGTCCAATCATGTCATCCTTGTTCCTCTTCCAGTTAGAATTTTAGCAAAGTGCTCTTTTACGAAATGCTGAATTGCATCATGCTAAGTGCAACCCTGCTAAGACCTTAAAGTCGCAGTCGATTTTTTCCAGCTATGCTTTTCTAAATGCAAACTACAACTCGGTGAAGAACGGACCTATAAAAAGCTATTAGTCATTACATGTTACAAGGAGTGTATTATGTGCTATGTGTGCTATGTGACTCAGCTCTTCGACTGACATTAACGCATGTATTTGTGTAACATAAAGTGCATTTTTCACTCTCCCTACAGAAAATAGCATTTTTCAGAGAGTCGTTTATTGGTCATAAAGCTTTTCATTTTGCCTGGTTGAGAATATTTTGCCGCCTACCCATACATCCCAGTTTTCACTGCTATACAGCAAAATACGGCCAGTAAGGATCCTGCATCAAATGTGTTGCTACAAACATGGTGCTATCTCAACAAATATTTTGAGTTCCTTTTACATATTCTTAAATTCACTTTTGGATTTTACAAGAACATGCTGGGCCCACTCAAATCCTTGCATTTCTCTAACGGGAAGCTCGTCGTCTTAAATTTAAAGGATTCTAGTTATCAAGAGACAATTGCTAATAAGTCTTCACGCAGTTTATTTCTGTCTTTACCTTCTGAATTCTCCAAGTGTGATTGGGACAGGAGTGTTTAAGAAACCGTAAGTCTTCTATTCCCTTGAGGACGAGAGTTAGTCGACCATAGTTGTCCCACCGACCACTTGCTTGACATTGCCTGCTCTTCGTAAGTGAATCTACGCTATCGTCAAGGTGCCGCATCTAGGAACCGAGAGGAATGCTACTACAGTTGTATTTTCTATTGACAGCATCCCTCATTTTAATTTTGGCAATCCTGTGATGCCGTGTACCAACGTACCCACTGCTACGCGGGCTGAGGATACTTGACCCTCCCCGGCCTTACCCTTAATTATTAATCCTCCTTCCACAAATATCTTTCCTTGTGAGACGCATTGACTAACGGCTTTTGATAAGTCCGCTTCTCACTGAGTTATAGCTTGCATTCAAAAAGTCAATGCTGTTAGAGAATGACTGCATCTTTGGGATTTTAGCAGGAATGCACTTAGCATGATTCTGTTCAGCGATTTGCTAGAGGGACACCTTGCTGCAATCTTAACTATAAGTAAAATCAGCGTGTTAATCTTGAACAATCCATTTGCAATTCCGATAAGAAGGGTTCACGTCTTTCGCAGTGTAGCGCTAGCACAAACATGGGTGCACTTGCATAGTTAAAGACTAATAGGCAAAATTAGAGCATCAAAGTGCTTCCAGTCGTAATGTGCATGGAGTCAAACAGATCCGAAATAATAAAACACCAAAACCATTGGATAGTGCCAATAACCTATTTCTACTAACTGTTACTAGTAGGGTTTGCATGTTAGATGGTTACCGAATCGTTCGACACATTTCGTGCAGGTTTTTGGAGTAAAAGTACAACAATGTTACCAGTGAAACTTCATTCAAGGTATGGAGCAACAAGTGGCAGCCTCTCAAATTCGAGAACAGTCAGGAAAACAATACCGCTGCAAATACGCTACCCCTCAGCATGATTTTTGGACACGAAGCTTAGATTGCATCACTGGCTATTTAACTGTGCTCTATGCCTTCAATGTCAACAGTCATGACTGACACCACTCCGACTTAAAGCTCCTGTCAAGCAGCCAATCAAGGAGATAGCTTTTAACTACTTTCATAAAGCCACCATCAATTGCGTCTTTGAACGAGCATGCTTAAGCGTGCGCATCGGTTCTGACACCTGCAAGGTGGTCAATCGATGGATCCGCTCGCATGTCAACTCCAGGTTCGTAGACTTTGGTGCATTCGTCACTCAGGGGAGTATTCTTGCCCTTCTTACTGAAGCCACGAAAGGGTTGACTCCAGGCTGCTTTCCCGTCTAGTCTGGAGAAACCAGACACCTCTTACCAATAAATTCACCTGCAAGTTTAGTTTTGTCTTGTAGTAGACGAACCATGCGACTTCACCACTTCATCTTATTTGCTAATCACATAAATTATTAACACCTATCTGCTTAAAATACATACGTGTGCAAAAGTATACTTATAATAATGGCAATATGTGTGCATCCACGAATATATGCGTATAAATATGCTCCTGTAGGCACATATATATGTATATACAAGCATATAAAATTTATAAGCATGTGATTTAAGCCTGCACTGAAAACACCAAACGCTTACATCCGATGAATAAAAGGCAGAGAAGAGAGACTAAGTAAAAGAGGTATTGCTGTAAGGTTTTGCTATTCATGAATCTGCAGAACATGATTTTCTCTTTAAAAGGGCAAAGCTCGACTTTCTTTGTCTTCTTAACAACCCAGTTTTAGTAGCGCTTGGTGCAAATTAGAGAAATGAATGGGACGAGGGACGTCAGGATCATCGGTTTGATACTCAACAATTGCTGATGTTGGCAAAGCTTGTCCACACATGACTCTACTCTGCCACCTTCATTCTGACCTCACCTCATTTTACATTTGTCGATTCTGCTCAACGGGCGGTACAGTCACGATAGTCAACCAAGAAAATTTTGTATGCATCAAGTACACGGTGTGTAGATCGTCACTGAGGGAATCCTCGGGGCACTTCTAGGTCAACCTTTGAGAACAAGTGACCATAGGGTTAATTGATGCTAAAGTGCTAATGGAACTATTTCTAGGAATGGAATATGTCCTCACAAATTTGTCTACGTCTCGCATTGGTAAGTCTTTATGCGGTATGTGGAGAAAGCTGGTCTCATTGATGGCTCTCCTCTGAAAACTGTGCCAATTATTTGGCGAACACGGCATGTCCAAGATAGCTATAGTTACAAAATATGAATTGGAGGAAAATTCAAGAATCTATAATGTAAGTTGCTGTGATACTTGATGAATGAAAGGCATTCCTTCTATTAGGGTGCTGTTTTTGTCTGTCTTGTGGTGAGGTTGGTAGGCTCAGTTACTTAGACAAGATCATCAACAGCGATTCTAGCCCGACCAATGCTTCGCAATTAGTACAATTGTTTCAAAGCATAGTGCATGAGTGAAGTATTGTTGGCAAGGTAATCTGCATTTTCGGTATAGAGAAGCCTTTCCTAATTCAGTTTATGTCTCCATATATTCCGTCGATCCGAACTCCACCATTTTGTCAACTACATCTATCTTGTCTATTGTCGTTCCGATTGGGCATTATCAGCATTACAATTATACTCACGAATTCGCAAATATTCTGTGCGTGGCTACACTCTCTTGGATTACCACTTACCAATTAGGCCTCTCATCTTAGATCAAATGACTCACTTGATTGTTCATCACTTCGTCTTTGCTTTTGGCCTAACTTGATGGCTGTTAGAATTTCCAACAAAAGTGGCAAAATCCCGCGCAAGAACAAAACAAAAGGACCTACTTTAACTATCATTTTAGTCATGCGGCTGTTAACAACTGCTCTCATTCCAGATTAATTACAGTACTGCTTATTTGTCCACCGGTAAACACACAGAGAACCTCTTTCAGAAGTGAAAAAGAAACAGGTGCCATTATCGCTACATTAGTAATTGTGTGACCTGGTGTTTCATGAGGAACTCACCCTTCCATGTGAAACAATGTTCTGTGTGCGGGCCTCTTTCATCAGTGATGGATTGGGCTGCAGTGTTGAAAAGCATGTTTGCAGTGATATAATGAGATGAAGTTTTGATGAAACTAGAGCACGATCTGCACACTACTTTCAGTTAAAAATGAACTCAGTGCGTTTCATGGACTGAGTTTATAGGATGCCACTCTGCAGCTGCCGTGTGTCAGGATACCACGGTATTTATGCGTTCGCTTCACCTGTCTGACGACTCCTTGCGTATGGCCTAATCATCGTGCACTGATATGAGCCATCAATATTTGTTAATTTTATGCGCTTTTGCAGTCAGCTATTAATGGAGCAGAGTCGATGATGAGCAAAGCAGACCACGGTCTCACTAATTTGGAGACTGGCTACACACTGCGGCATTGCTTCTTCCGCACTCAATTCTCCCTCAATCGTAACATGAGAGTCGCCAGGCCGACCAAGTCTGTCTACGATCAGTCACACCCATGCCTGATCAGATGGGAGGGACATCAACACATCCAGGGATATTGTTCAGATATCCTGCGCCTACATGATTGCGTGGCGAATGGGTGACAACGACATGCGAAGTAGTCATTCGCATCTTTTTGCGTAATGGAATGAGTGTCTGTCAATGGGACGGCAAGTCTATTTTATTAAAAAGAGTAGGGCAAATATAAAAGAATCTCAAAAAAAAAGAACATGTGGTGGATCCACTGGCGGCTGCGCCGTTATCGAAAGGATGCCATTGCCTTTCAATCGGCTTAGGATTGTAGTTGGTGTGATGAACGCATGCACTGCAACAAATTGGCTGCGCTAACGTATATGTAGGTGGGTAGGCGTGATCGATTCACAGCAAAATGACTTTACTACCCATTCACATTAAGGTGATCTGGTGTATTTCTGTCGGAATACATATTGGTCACGTAAATCGATATTGCACGTGATCATTCTAGGAATTTGTTTTTAGATACTTCTAAAATGACTTCTTATTTGCACAAGATGCTATTGCTTTTGTGTTAAGATGAAGTCCTTGCTTTACTCTGCCATTCTGCACCCCGATTCTCAAGTTCTTGGGTAAAACTCTGCTCAACGAATTTATAGTCACTTATCGCACTATAATGAGCTGCAGTGTGTAGAGAATTCAACGCAGAAATATTAAAATCAAACTGCTGCAAATAGCCGAAAGTATTGCTAGAGTCTCAGGAAAGACTGCCAATTCGCTGCGAAGAGGAAAGTTTGCAGAACGTAGGAGCAGAAGCAATTAAAACCTTAATACATGGAGACTTGCGTCAATGTTAGACCAACGATGCAGTGTTGCACGACAGTGCAGCAGGTAACTATGGTAGCGTTGAGCAGAGTGTGACAAATGTGGATGAGATAATTGACGGACAGTTAATTTTCGATTTGTAAAAAGTGAGTTATTAAGGCACGAGTTACCAGAACGGCTGGATATCGGTAGATCAGCGTGCAAAATGCGTAAACGGGTGTTAACGATGTTGACTGATTTTGTTTCGATGGTTCGATGCAACGACATCTTTAAAAGCACTGTTGAAAATATCTTGCCTAACTGTGCATGTAGGCAGATGAGGAGGTGGAATTGTGGAAGAATGCAGGTAAGTACGGAAATGGAATCAAGTAAACAAGCGAATTAGCAGAGCGCTGTGTAGGGAAAAGCAAATATGGCAGAATTATGCCAATTTACTTTATGCAAAATCAAGAGCCAAAATGCTGTAATGTGACTGGAGACGGCTGGTCCATTCCGCTCTTATTGAGCATCAGTGTGACAGCACAAGCAAAAGTCTTGTTGAAATGAGAGAATACCGAATAGACTCCTGAGATGTCAAATTGAGAGCGATGGTCCTCCTCCTGGTAATGACATTATAAGGGGCATTTCATATGTTTGGTTGTAAAAGAAGTAGATGGAGTACAGTCGCGACCTCTTGGCTCTCAAACATGTAACAGGCATGGATCACCAGATATTTGAGTTTACTGTAATCTGCCCTCCAACGCGGCGCATTTGAGATGTCTCTATTTAGGTCTCTGCTCTTGTCTTTCCAGCACATGGCGGATTGCAGAAGCTGTGCCGGGTTGTACGACACCAAGAGCTATGAATTGGGTGCTAATAATCGTAGGTCATTGTTGGGACTAGCATCCATCCATTAGGACATCACAATGAGGGATCCTGTAGCCATCGTCTAAAAGGCCTGATTTCCGCGTGCACAGCAGACGAAACTAGACACGGACTATAGAGGAAACGAAGCAAGCTAAATTTTAAGATTAACTGTCGTCTCACCTAGCAGATTCCTTGTTCAATGCCATATAGAATTAAATAATAATGAGACTACTACCAGCATTACGATATCTCATTGCAACTTGCCTGCTAAAATTTGTGCAGTAGTTTGACATGGGACCCATCGGTTCTCTCTTGCTCACATTCGCTACCCATAAGGCCTCTTCTTTTAGGTTAATGCTAGGGAAACAGGTCATAATCATGCTGCGAATCGTGGCGTTTGCCTGTTGGATATTGGCGAATGGAGTGGAGTGATTCTTCCCAAGGATTGTGCACAACCCGAGACAACGTCGCCTGTGCGATGTTAGGTGTGCGAACTGTGCAGAACGATCAGGATAGTGTAATCGCTATTAAATGTCGTCCCCTAACTGTGCGACTTTATACATGTTTACCATTTCTAAATAGCAGGCACATTTTTGGAGTAAAGCATCTTGCAGGCAACTAATGCAGCTGTACTCGGTTTTTGAAATTGTGCTGAATGTACCGTTCACTCAGAATTACTAAGGATAATCACTACAGCAGCCTAGACTGGATACATTTCTCCTTTGTACGGATGCAAAAATTATTCGAATTCAACATTCTACGACATCTGCAACACGTATTTTACGTTGGCGTTGTAATCAGAGCGTGGTGATGCCTTTTGGAATCTCAAAGTTGACGTCTGTTAATTTGCTCATTTCATATAGTCAATGCAGATTTTAATTAATCTCTGATGGCCAGGAAGTGTGTAAGGTGAGAAATAAGGCAGATTTATGCACAATCCGTCCTACATAGTAGCTACCCTAAAGGCTGCCATGAAGTGTTCGTCGGAAATTTCAACGCCAAATATTAAATGCCCACTGATGCTTATCGGTTAAGATACACTTCCAAGAGACTGCATGAGCATGAAGACTGCGCCAAATCATCCAGGTGTCGTCTTTTAATCAAATGGTTTAGTGTCGTAGGGATTTCTAATGCCATCGATTAGGGTCAAGGCACCATATCTACTATTCATCTCGATGCAACCGTGTTGAGGATAGATTTAAAGAAGAATAAACAATGATATCTTTCATAGGTCGGAACAATGGGCTTTCGAAGCGTAGTATGCTAGGCAACGCAGCAAACCTCTAGACTGTGAAGAGCTCTGTAGAAATGCACATCGTAGAGAAATAGTACAACTGATGATTCGTTAAAGGTAGTTACACAATTATCTTTTCCCAATTCTTATTCTGTCACATTTGTTCGCCGGAATGAAAAAATAGCTGGCTAAAGAATTACGACATGGTGCTTCTATTGTGAAATAAACATGAGATTCCCTTTTTGCTTTTGTCTCTATTCTTTGCTCTGGTCTTTTTGTTAATCCTGTCTCCACTGATCTTCTAACATCATTACACATATCCACACATATGCGCAATTTATAAACTCACCTTGTTCGGTATATAGCCGCACCTTTTGATCGTTCCATCTTGCAAGCGCATCACAAGCTAGCAATTTTGGTTATCAAATTGTTTGAATTCATCTCATGCAGCAAACTACAACAAAAATTATATTTCCTCATGTATTGGGTGCAAGTAGATTCCTAAATCAGCAGAGGAAAGACATTAAAAATAAAGATAACCACAAACAAACATTTGCCACATGACTGTAGGTGCAAGTAAATTACTCTCAGTGTGATTTGTGGTGGCCAGTCACTTTACATGGGGATGAAGTTCGTTTGACGAATTTGGTTTCGCTATATGAGTGTACGTAAGAACATTACCTCCACTGATTTGTGCCTCATGCAAGCACATGTTACGCAATTTATTTTCCTATAATCCTTGCCATATACTTGCACAAGTAGACAAATTTTGGCTAGCGGGATGCATTTTGTGACGCCATAATAAAATTTGCGAATTGCAGGCAGAAAGGGGATCATATAGGGAAGAACAAAATTCTGCAAATTGCGTCAATTACATTCCAATTATTTATTTGAGCCGCTTTAGTGAGCAGAATGATTTTCTCAGAGCCGATGTCAAATAGGTTTCAAGGGCCTGCATTTACCTCCAAATTGCATCTTGCCAGCCCCATTCAAATGTACCCTACGATTGATAATATATCTTTAAGCCTTCTTGGCGCATTACATCACCTAGTCATTAATGCTGACACGAGAGACGAAATTTTTGCAAAGCTCGTAAGAAAACCCATTCCTTTACTATCACCTTTTTTACATCATCCGTAAGTATTGCTCCCAGTGTTTGTTTAAAGGACTTGTTCGTCACAATGCCTAGAACTCCGGTCCTAATTAGAAAAGGAATCTTTGGATCTAATAATGTATTAATGTATTTAAGCTTGGGTTGAGCTGGAGATAGTGCCAGTTACATTTTAAGCGATGCAATTTGCCAATTAGTCTGTATCATAAATCCTGGCAGACCTATTCAATCCCTTGTAGCGAAGGCTGGATGGGAATAAGTGAGGGGACATTGCTGCTCTTCACTACTGGGCATTGAGATTTAAGCAGCTTCTCAAGCACCACTTCCGTGCAGTTCAACTAGTAGGTGGACTAAGTCGTAGGCCCGAATTCCTATCCTGCAGTAGGAAAAACCTAATAAGTTTTTGAGCCATTTTTGAAGATGATGGATCTGTACGGCAGCAGTAATTTAATTTGTCCAAATTTACTAACAAGATGCTGTCCTACTAGTTGGAGTAAGATTTGCTTCTTAGAGTCGGCATAAGTTGTCGTCAATGTTGAATCAATCTGCATCGAATTAAAAGATGGTGTCATCTAACTTCTTGATAACACATGCAAATACTTATTAAGGGCTGAAGTGATGTGATGCGAAACTTATGCAACGCAAGAATATGTACTTAATTATGTGGGAATCAAAAACAATGCGATTAATGCACTAGAGTGGGAAGTGCTGATTCGAGCACAGATGGTGATGCTGTGGATGAAAATTAACATCATTTCGTTTCGTATCAAGAGCCTGAATGGATCAAGAATAATAATAGTTGCGAGGTGTAGTTTGCGAGTTTTCTTTTTTTCCTTTGTCAGCATTTGACGTCACTCATTATAACGTAATTAACGGCGAAAGAAAACACATGCGAGACATCTGCACTGGTCTTCAAGTTTTGATGCGATTAAGGGGATGCTTGAGGCCAAATTCACCTACCCTTCATGGCAATACTACCCTGGCTAGAGTCTCTTCCAGCCTGGGCAATGGATTCACAGACTGAAAATCTTGCAAGCCATCAGCGCAATCATAACTGGATGTAAGACTGGAATGCTCCTTTAATATGGGATATCGTTAGGCTGTAAATTCCATTGAGAATCACTATTGGCCGAGAGAACTAGCCTTTGCATTGGCCAACAGTGTATCAATTCATATCAAAGTTGAGATAAATATCTTACCGTGTAACACATTTCGCTGCTAGCTAATAATCCGAACATGACCAATTATGATTTAACAAAGCCGTCTCGCTCAAACCATCACGGACCTTTAATATACAAAAACATTTGGGGAAATTCAAATACATTTCTTTCAGCGAAGAGGAGTGAATTCGCATCCGCAGGTTGATGTGATTACACTTAGGACTGCACTTAAATAATGCTCTCAAAGTAGATTAGCATTTGCAGTCCTACTTCACTCACGCTACGAGAGTCCCAAAGCGTGCTTCTGAAATTATAATATGGAGCTGGAGGTAAGTTGAGCCCATCCGGCATTCTAAAAATGGTGTTTTTGCTCAGTTTAACTGTAAACCAGTGGCTAGGTGTCTTCCACTCTTGTATTTCATTAAGCATAATGCAATCAATAGCTCACTCACATTCTGTCTTGAATATTTCTAGCTCTAACTTAATTGATGATTGCATTTTTTAGGCAAAATCGCAAAACAAGAAGATCACGGACCTCCGTCAAGAGTTCGTTGAAGCGCTGTGCGAATACCTTGGTGTTGTTGACATTGTAAATGTTTGTATAGCGATTCCAAGCTGGCAGTGGATTCTCTATTTACAAACGCCCTACTCATATCTCAGCAAGTGGAAATGGATTGACAGACGGGTCTACACTACACTGTATTCAGACGTGCCGATTCCACGCAACACAAAAGTTTATAAAGCCGTCGAGCAGCACTTTGATCAAATGCAGTTTGACCTTCGGTTCGCACGAATTCGAGCTCCTTACGGTGCATATGAAACAGTCTACTGCCTTCTCTACTTTTCCACCTTAGAGAATCGGGGCCGAGTCCGCTGCCCTGTGCATCCATTGCGTGTGAACAGCAATGAGTCTCTCAACATAGTAAATTCCACCCGTTCCACATCATTGTACGTTCAGACTCATCGTGACCTATCTCAGACAAATATCGTTTATCTTTCTCCGAATACTGGCAGCATAGCGCCTTTGGGCGAATCAGCTAAGAGATGCTTGAGTAAAGCACAAGCTGTCGTTTTCGACTGCGTTCTCTATGTACTTGAGATTTCACTATTTACAAGGGATGGCTGTAAAGTTATTGTCGAACTCCAAGCCATATATAGGGCTCTGTCGCCCAAACACACATTTGGGGTAGTAATTATGGATGATGTGAGGCGGAAAGAGGAAAGTGGAATGGACCTCTTCATGGACTATGCGTTGAAACTTGGTCTCATCAATAACTCTCCTCTGTTGACTGCGCCTATGAACTGGCGGATATGGCACGTCAGCGATATTGGTGACCACATCACAAATCGCAGGGACATATTTGAATGGGTGTGTCAAGATGTAATTTGGAGGCGGATGCAGGAATCTGTGATTTAATTACATACGATGCCGTGTGAAATGCTGGACTTTGTATACTGGTTCATTCATCATGCTCATATTTAAACGGATGCAGGCTTACCTTATTCCAGATCTTTGTTTTATCTGCATTGGCAAGTAGACTAAGACTTCATCGGGAACTCTGGCTCAAATTAGGTTTCGAAATTGGAATATAGGAAAATATTGTATAGGTGCCTTATATCGTAATGTGATTTAGGGAATATTGAAATGATGCGTGACAGGGTAAAGAGATTCCTCCATTCATACTCGTGCACCTTTCTTACTTTCCCTTCCGACCTGAATCCTGTCTCGTTGTCAACTACATCAGCCCCACCTACTATCACTTTCAGAGCAGCACTGTGAGCTCAAACGTTTTGGGTATGGGTTGGCAAACATCCTACTCCTTGCTCCATTTACTATGCTTATCACTGGCCATTTACTCGCCTGTCATCTTCGGCCGAACGCCTTAGTTGATTGCTCATTTCCCTCTCTTAGACCCCAATCTGAGACAGCGTCTCCTGAAATTCCTGATTCAATGTCCCCAAAATTCTACACAAGAATGTAATAAAACTGCAGAGACTTACCAGATCGTTTTCTTTTCTCCCATTCATAGCAATCACTTACACTCCAATTAGCTTGCTGTGTTCCATGATTGTCATTCAGTAAGCACTTGAAGATCCGTGCCCTAAAATGGCAAGCTAAACAGGTGCCATTATTTTAGTCGCCAATAATTGGACTAACTAATGATTCCTTGAAGGTTTTGACTTCCTTTAACAGGCAAAGAAGCCATCTGTAGATCGGAAAAGCACAGGTGCATCAGCTCAATTAGATAAAACTTTAATGGAACAGCGGTATGAAATTGCATGCAACTCTCATGCATAGCACGAATTTATTGCGCTTCTTTTAGTGTCAATCGCCGTGTGCTTGGTTTCGGGATGCTATCATCTTTTCCACTAAAGGATTAGGTAGTGCAGTATTTTGCAACCCCCTTAGCGAAAAACTGTTTTTTCACATGGCTTAGTCGGCACGAACTGATTTAAGTTACAAATGCTTGCTAATGCTGGACGTCTCTGCATTTAGCTATGCATCGAGCAGAGTCGATGGAGATCGTAGGGGACCACTGACTCACTATTTTGAAGATTGGCTACACGTTAGGACTGACTACTTGCACAATCGATTCTCGTCTCAATTGTAATGAATGAATTGAAACTAAGCGTAAATTGAGTAGCCAGGGAAGACTATGAAATTGTTGTGAGGAAAGGGTCTTTTAGAATGTAGATAAGAGAGAAAAGAGCACAGGAATGGAAACCCTTATCGCTGAAAATATGCGCTGACGCAAAAGGACCATATTTAGTGACCCACAGCAGTGAGGAAAATGGACATATAATTTTTGGATTAATTATCACAAATGCGTACTGGGTGAATTTGGGGATTTGGTAGTGCAAATGGCGCGGAGAAATGGAATACTCAGACTATTAATAATAACTGGCTACTTTTTAGCATTGGTTGCAAATTAAGAACAAACTGAAAGCATGTTGGCCACGTTTTCGAATTCGCGCGACTACTACTTCTGCCCTTTGGATGGATATTTAAAATATTGTTTTGAATATGATTGTAGAGCACTTGCAGTGAAACACGCCAGATTTGCAAATGCGACATAATGCATGAGCGGGATATGCATATTCGGCTAACAAAAGGAAATTGGACTGCTGCTGCGGCTCAGAAAACAGCCAATCCACTGATGAAAAAATGGTGCAATAGTATACTCAGGGACACAGATATAGCCATTGCAAAAGACGAATGACGCAAATTGCACTTCTGAGCAGAGTTTTACTTCATTTTAGTGTCATTTTGGAGGGATAAATAAATTAACAATGGACTACTGAGCGCGATTTCAGCCTATTCAGATGTCTAATGACGAAATAGTAAAGTCCTGGGCGCAGTGCAGGATAGATTAATTGGTCGAAAACGTCAAAAGTCAATGTTGAAGCTCTATTCATGCAGCAATAAGCCACAGGAATCAAATCAAGGTCATCTTGGCAGTTAAATGTTGGTAGACTGCTGTACAGGAATAAAGTTTATAGTACAGATTATATGCATTAATTATGAAGGCTTGGGAAGGGTTATGACCCACTATGTAAGCTAATGATGTAATGACGGAGCATTAAACACGGCTTGACATCATGCTAGATGTAAAAGGTGTTTCGTGGTCGGGTCATGTGTAAAATAAGGGCTTTCTGAAATTCTATGACATAAAAATGAAGCCTTGGATAGGGCACAGTTGAGGTTAAGCAACAAATCGCCGCTGCTCCCACCGCTTTCCTTGGTCAACTTTTGGCGTCGGTCAACACACCCTACTCTGCCGTGAAGGACAGCATCCACGAACCAGCAGTGCCAATTATCCAATTTCAATGAGATTAGGAAGATATTTGAAGGTGAAGTCACCCATTTCCACTGACAATTCCATACTATGTCAACTATCACCCAGTTTGGGAGACGGATTCAGAGACATAAAATTTTGCTAGCCACGGGGCGTATCTATAACTAGACGTAAAGATAGAATCAATTTGGTGGTCTGAAATCTAGGCAAAGTTATGACGTTATTTGGGGTATCTAATATTCGTCTGTTTGCGCAAATTCTCAGGTACACACCATAGTGGTTAAAATCTCCTGTCTTAACACAGGCAACATGAACTTCCATTCCTACATCAGCCATTGTCTTTGAAGAATTAATTGGATTTTGAGTTCACTTGATTGACTATGACAGAAATCACCTTTGATCAGCACACCATCCACTAAAAACACAGTTTATATGAATATTCCTCTCACAACATGCTTCTTCGCTAGCTGCCGGTGCTGGATACGCCTAATTATGAGCCCCTCTCAGATCCGTTTCCTTTGCATAAGATTTTTGGAAATTCAAATGCACTTTTTACTTGCGATTTCACATCTGCAAGTAAATGTGACCACTTCTTGAACTGCATTTAAGTAGAACTTGCAGGGTTGATCATCTCTCCCACCTCAACGGCAAAGACGACGTGTGGCAACCCATTCACTCGAACTTCACTCATTTTACGAGAAGTTCAAAGCGTCCGTCAGAAATTGCAAATGGAACTAGAAGTAAGTTGAACCTCTCAGCCTTTCTAAAATGCCAAATTCGCGTCCCATTCATCGAGCCGATGTTGGACTTCCTCTGTCTTTACGAAATGTCGAGTAAGATACTTGAAGACGTTCACTCTCATTTTGACTTAATAGTTCTCGCCAGTAGGTTCTCTTCCCACACACACCGTATTCAAACGCCGGCAAGTAGAAGTGAATTGACAACTCTGCATTCAGACTCGCTGATTATGCGCACTGCAGATGTTTGCAAAGCTGTTGAACAGCACTTTGGTCGTTTGCAATTTGATCTTCAATTCTCATTAATTCGAGCTCCTCGTGGAGCGCATGAAGAAACCACCTACCTCCTATTTCCTTCTTACTTGGCAGTGGGAGAGAACATTTTCTGTCCTATGCATCCGTTGCAGCTAGACACTCATTCCTCTCTAAACATTGTGAAATCCACCGGCCCTACATCGGTATACGTTCAAACAATGGATTACCCTCCTCCATTAAATGCCTATTATTGTCCTCTGGCACCTATGGAATTTCAACTTGTTAGCAGAGAACTGGAGAGGAGCCTAAGTAGTCCAAAAGCACATTTCGCTGCTTTTGACTGCATTCTCTATGTGCTAAAGCCTTCACTGGACCCTGTCGTCCAGACACACTTTTGGGATTATAATTATGGATGATGTGAAGAATGGAGAAAGAAAAGCGGAATGGGCCTTTTCATGAACTATGCGGAGGGAATGAACTTCTCCAACGGCTTCCCTCTAATGAATGCGTCAATGAACTGGCGCATACGGCACGTTCAAGACCGTAACAGTCAAATTATGCAGCGCAAGAATGTTCTCGAATGGTTATGTCAAGATGTAATTTGGCGGCGGATGCAAGTGGGTGGCTTTGTCCTTTCCCATTTATGCCCTCCTTCTCGGTCCATTTTCTTCTACGTCTCACTGCGTTGTCAATTAAATCTGACTTGTCCAATACAGAGTTGAGTGTTTCTCACCAAGTATGGAGTCCACGCACGAATCGACAAATATTTTGCCCTTTGAGACGCATTCTTGAATCAGAATAGTCACCCAGTTTTCCGTCATCTTTGGTAAAACGCCCCGTTTGACTGCTCATTCCCTATCCTTCGATCCCACTCTGAGTCTAATCTATCTGAGATTTTTACGAAAAGACCGCTGTTTCCGCCGCTCTCATCTCATCGAACTTGCAGTTTCGCATACTTGTCCATCAGTGGGTACTTTGAGATCAATGCTTTGTGATGGTAAGATAAATAGTTGTTGCTTTTATTAGTTTCTGAAGAACCGGCGTCTCCATATGAAGCAGTGGCGGATGAAGACAGCTGTTGGGAAAAAATCTCGGCCCTCAAGCGCTTCGTTAAACATCTGTCGCTATCCGCTTGGTTTCATACTGCTGCCATCTTTTATTATAATTGCAAATTCAGTTCGATTTTGGTGCATTCTCTTCAGCGGCCGTACGATTTTTATGTGGCCTGGTCATGCGCTGATTTTAGTCATGAGTGTTTGCTAATGCCGGACGCTCTTACAAAACTAATACCACACTGATTTCTGTATCTAGTTCAACTTTAATTTATTTTAAATACCTTTGTTACACTTTAGAGCTAATAATCTGTCGCACCGGAATGCAGTTACTCAATGCATTCTGATAGTTTGAGGCAACTGCGAAAACCACAAACAGTTGGACCAGCAAACCAATTAGACAACCGAGATTAATGACTAACTGATGACTGATGGATAATGCGGGTACCTATGTATATTAATGTAGCAATTCATCGTACTTCGATCGCAATTAAGACGATTAGAGACGGAGAAAAATCCATTCGTCTTCAACTGTCTTCATCATGATTGAAGCGAACTAGAATGTTACAAGCGCAAACCGTTTTATACACACATATTCCACCCCATCCCACTCGTTCTGCCCTTTCAATACTCTTTTTCAATACTAGAAAAAACATACATTTCTAGGATATCTCTCCCACACATGTCCTTCAGTCTTTCCTTTTCCTTGACCATGCACGCACCAACACTGCTTGACTGCAGAACCAAATAGTTTCGTCTCTATATTTGGCACCGTTCTCATAGGCCCTTAATTTTCCTCTTTTCAATCAAACGTGGTCTTACTCATCCATTAAATCGTTGATTTTATCAACAAAATTCAAACCGAATCGTTAATTCTTACCTTTACGGTGGGCTGGAGGTTCTTTGACCCATCCTCTCTTTATTAATCTTCTCGATACAGAACAAATTGGAGGCTATTCTTTATTCACTACAATATGTTAAGTACTTGGTTTTCTAATCACGCATTACTAAGAACCCGCTTTCACATGGAATAGGCTTCGCTTTACACAATGTATTAAACTTGAATATCGATGAATGCACAACACGCAGGGGTAAAAATTTGAGTGACCCTACTTGCAACCTTCTCGACTACAACCTGTGCATTAAATCGGTCTAGTCGAGTAACGTTGCATCTGCCATCTGACTCGCAATTTACTTCGATGTGACAATTAGATACTTGCCTTTGTAATTCCCTTTTCCTTAAGCAGAATTTTCTAAATAAGCACAATTTGATCATTCACTTACATTTCAACCTGTAGTTTTCAATTTTTCCACTGCTCAACTCATCCAACTATAATTTTTCCACACTCGCACCAACACGCAATCCTTTTTCGGGGGATTTCGGACGCATGGGTTACTAAAGGTAACGACTCTACTTCCATCCCACCTCATCGTGTAAAATGATGCATAAAAACATTGAGTGTCACATCCCCTTCCTATAGTTCCTTCTTTGCTGTGCTTTGCATCTTTTGTTAGAAAGGTTACTTGAGCAGATATCGCACGCCGCGGCAGATGCGATGAAGGATCAGCGATATTTTAAAGTAGCCTATTAGTGGGCAGTGCCACAAGGCTGGGGCAACTTTGCGCCTTGAATATTCTAAGCACATGCAAATTTCTCTTTCATATCACAGGTACTCACATCGCCAACTTCCGAATGACGCTATTGGATGTAGCTTAAGCTTAGTTGTCTTAAAAGGATTCACTTGGTCTAAAACCTATTCGAGAATCACTGTCTGCATTCGTCACAAAGCATTTAAAGAGGGTGGAGTAACTTAGCACCCAGCTTCAAAGTTGCGTAACTGAAAATTCTTTTTAGTCGAATTCTAGTTGAGTTAGATAAGACAGTGTGAATCCGCCTTTCATCGGTCTTAGAAATAGGGTTTGGTAGATAAAACCTCATTTTCCAGCGATCACTAGCAGATGCAGTTTTAAAAGTGATTTGAGTGACGTTTGGAAATTTATTCTGCACCTTTATAACCCAGTCCTAAAATATGAAAACAACGGATGCTGCACTGATTTCACAGTTGGATCGCATCTGCCTCCCTGAACAGTGCTTCATCAATTCGTTTAGCTGTGTCACTATACGCAGGCGACTCTTTTTGCATGTTAAGCATCCTTTGGGGCTAGGACCGGCTCAGCTACATTGAAGCTTCATATTTCTTCCCATTTATTCACAGTTCGGAATCTGAAACACTGATGATTGCTACCTCTGTGTTTTGCAAGGAAATCATCCCTAGCATTCCAAACAGCGAATTGTCGGTTGGCAAATTAGCTGCTGTTCTTTACTTCAGAAGGGCATATTTAAGGGCCTAAGTTCCCGTTTTCCGGTTGTGCAATTGAGTGCGCATCATCAGCGATTTCATAAAAGTGCGCCTATCAGTTTACCTGCCTCTTTCTTTACTAATTTATTAGTGCTGGGTAGATCTTTTAGATTCCAATGGAACCACATAATTTAGCATAAAGTTTGCCTTAGGAATTGTGGCCTTGATTGCCATGTAGTGATTCGAGCACTTTATGTTAACATGTCTACCGAGTAAGGGGAATAGAGCAGCCCTCTCATTATTAGCCAGTCTCAAGTGTTTGATCGTCATAGAGACAGCAAAGACCTCGCGTGCTGTTGTACCGTATAGTCTCGCCCTTTTTAAAGTCTAATATCGTATTGGCCAAATTTTGCGGCAGACTTGTCCACGTCTACAATACTCAATTATCTTTGTGTGCCACGCAGTCATGTCCACTGGAATGGCAAAACAGGAGACAGCGTGGCTAGCAGTAGCCAACCGGATGCAGGTTGGCGCTTTATCATTTTAACAAATTACCATATACGTTTCGGGAATAGCCTTGCCACGGTCACCAATCTTTCTCATAAATAAACAAAGTGTAGATAAGCAAAAATTTGAGTTGGAGAAAGAGCACGATGAGTCATTAAGAGCACGACTTATCAATAATATCTGCCCCAGTCTTATTAAATACTAACATCGATGGCACAACAGCTGGCTGAGCACTTTCACGAAGAAACATTGATAGAAATTAGGATGCTTTCATAAGCGAACGGCCGACTCAGCAAAACAAATGAGACACATGATTGCAAGGCAACACGATCTGTTCACAGTCTGTGTCATTCACTGTAAATAATGTTTGGAGCCTTAATTAATTTATCGAACAAAACCTTTGATTTTCCTTAACTCTACCATCTTTGAGTATGTTCTGCACTGTTCGTCAGAAATGAACATTTTTCCTAGTAAACTTAAAGGCAACCATCAATATTGTCAAACAGCCTGGGTTGTTGTGCTTGAAACGTGGTGATTTCGCAAGCGTTAAATTAGTCTTGAGTGGTTGCATGAAGAACTCGTTCTCCATGTGTGATTATAAAACAAATTTCATGAAAACTGAATGCAAATCCACCGGTTTCATGACGCGGTCTTGCGAAATGTGGTTAGTGATCATTTTAAGGCGAGATCTAAAAAAATAATCGATATTTCTTACCTTTTAAAACTTTCTTTGAATAAGAGTGAGTCAAATACGTGACAACCTCTCTGAACTGTCAATAGTGTCCCATAAGCTTACCCTCAAATGTCTTTTGCCTACTTATGTGTTTATTCAAAGGAAAGATTCGAGTTGAAGTTACCTTTTCGTGAGGCATAAATTAGACTGCCAGATGATGGATGCGATACGCGAATTCGGAAGGAGGTCGTATGGCAAAGATTACTTGCTATCAGAGGCACATGAGTTTTAAAATGATGATCTTCTGGATGAAATGGAAAGCATGCGCTGCCTCTATCCGCGCCGTCAGGAGATCTGTGCCTTAATGAGTTCCACCATTGAAAAGAGGCTATACGGAACAGCGATTGCATGAGGTGTCTACCGAACCATATTGGTTGTTCATACTGTGCGCACGCTCCCATGCATACTGCGCTTAAAGAGCATGTACTGCCCTTTTATCGGCTGCTCACTGTTACATATGGTTTTAGTTTTTATTTTTATCTCCTATTCTAATGGCGGGTCGTAATCAAAAAGTTGGTTACGTCTTGGTGCATTTTGGCTACAAGCGAATGAAAACAACAGCGAAAGTATCGCATGCATTGAGACCTACTGGTTGCCTGACTGAACAAAGGACCATATAATTGACTAGCATAAAGCATTTGTAAGCAAATGGGGGTTATTGTAGCAGCTTACATGGAAATGGTGAAAATGGCACATGGTTTTTGTGCGATTACAGGTTAAGAAAAATTTTTTTATGGCACATGCGCGGTACCATCTAAACCCGATCTCGTTTTTTACAGCCAGTATTGCAAGTTGAATGGACGGTGCTAATGCACTCGATGGCTTTGGGTCCTGGCTATTGACGGGTTAAAAGGTCCTAAAATGTAATCACGAGCGAACTCTAAAAGCAGGAAATGAAAAGAGAAACGAAAAAAAGTGACAAAATGAGGGCATATGTCTGAGCACGTTTTCAAAGAAACATGAGGTACACATGAAGCTACCTGTGAGACCTAAATACTGGAAAAGTAAAGAAAGGGGCAGTGTCGTTCAGCCTTAAATTTGCAATGGCTCTCGTTTTAGCGACCTGGCACCTCTTCAGCACCCACTCTTATTTGCAGCTCTTTAACTTCTGAATGTTATTTTTCGAATGGACGCATTTAAGCCTATCCTTTTCTCCAGTCATCTATCTCTGCTTAAAACTAATGCCTTTTTTAGGATTCGTCTTGAGAGCCCCAATAAGTATGGTTACATATCGATGAAAGGAGACGCAATACGCTGCACACAGTCAAAGGAGTCGAACGAGTTGGATTTTTCGTTTGTCTTCTTCTCTGCGCACGCTTATGTATTACAATCCTGATTTGGAAGACATCTGCAATAAATTGCCCGTTACTGCGAAGTGGAAAAAAATGGGTAGCGACTGTCGGAATTGACGTCCAGCATGTCTACGTGGTTGTATGTTCTTCCCATTGCTTTACCATAGTTCTGGTGCCTATAAATGAGGGCTCTGTGTTCATCATCTACTTCTCCGATCGCTTCTGCATGCAATGGCATTGAGATAATTGACAGAATTACCGTGGCCGCAATCAGTGTGCAGCCAACCGCTACAGTCGCCTCTTCATTGTTTCTCGTATTTGTAGGCACCGACTGTATTTGCAGCCCAACTCAAGGAATGAAACTGAGAAAGCGGTACAATGGAAGGGGAAAAGAATGCCACGCGACCTATAGCAACAAATCACTTATTTATTCTTTTTGTGTTCTGTCTCTTTAATTAGCCCTTCATTTAGCGTTACTGACATCAAGCCTTTGGGTCGATACTTCCGAAGCGTATAAAAGTGTTCAGGGAGTAGACAAAACAGTATTCAACTAAAAAAGCTGCTGAAGAAATCAAGAAATGATCTAACGACCGCAGAGAATGCAGCACTATTGAAGTGGAGTGGTTCGAAGTGCAATTCGAATAGTGAAAAGGCGTCGAGTGATTGCGACTTAAGTGGACAAACTGGTGGTTTCGAAGAAACTCATCAATTTTTAGGCTCAGCACGTCACGGCGTCAAGGTTACTCGTTGACCTCTATTCAGAGGTCATATCCTCAGGCGGCCTGCAATTGTAGTGAAGGTCACGTCGAATTTGAAGTCAGAGGCAGCACTCAAACAAACGTCGACTTAATGCTGGCAAAAAAGGATTCTTTGCCTCCCCTTTAGGTGCCTGCTTTTAAGGTGACTAAATATTTTGAAGTTATCAAAGAGCCATGCAAATAATATTTGACGGAATTCTACTAGTGGGTACATTCTTAGGCAGATTGGAAAATATATGTGATTTGGGGGCGCACAATGCAGAAAATGGCATGGATATTTGAAGCGTTGATCACACCTGATGCATCTTCGTCTTTATCATTCAGTAAGAAAATCAAAAGTCACACGTTACTCAGGCGTGCACATGGATTCCAAAATGAAGGAGAGCGATTTAAGCACATACAATGCATAGGTCTGTCCAGCGAGGTAAAGCGAATGTTTGTCTACAGATGACAATTCTAAATCGACTTTTTAGGCAGAGTACTTTCACGCCCTAATGATTGCACTGCATACAATCAAAAAGGAAATTTATAGTTGCGGGGCTTGTCACGAAAGATTTTCAGCGCTGGATGTAAAATCAACCTTACCACCATTTTATGCCTGTAAAGGCGACTAAACGCAGTTGAATTTCTACTTGCGTATGCATCAACATTGTCGGTTCGTCAAAAGTGGCATGCGCGTTGGCGAAGTGACTCGAAGTTACTTGAATAGAACACACACTGAATGCAGCTCTTCGTGATGAGAGAAAGTTGACATGGTTCCCACCACTGCGAAGGCATCGAGAGCGTGCACCATTCGTGAAACGAGCCTTGAGAGTGACGCTCATGCAGTGAGTAAACACAAAGTTTAATTGCCTTTAAAGCGAAATTTGTCATCCACTAAGGCTTACTAGCATGCACTGCGACGTGAAACCTTGTCAAAACAGAAAACTTGTCTGCTTTAGCAGTAGGTCGCTTAAAGCACATTTTAAACAAATTTTGAGAAGTTGCGCGACGCCCATAAGACCAATAATCTGCTCTGGATTGAGCTCTGCAAATATTGGTCTGACACCCTGCTACTATAGTTAAAACCTTTTGCAATTTCAGCCAACACCTTATGTCATAAAAGGCCTAGAATGTTGGTAGGATTCATTGCGCATAGAACGGCATCAAGTAAAGCTGTTTCTCTTTCCACAATGATGCGAAGATGCGGCAGACATGCAAAAGAGCTGTGGTGCCATTGGCATAGTCTGCAAATCATGCCGGCGATCTTGCCATCGCAAAATGAATTTCGCTTCAGTCGGCTCCTTTACATACATTTCGTATTACAGGACCTATTTTTCCCCCTTTGTCTTCATTTCCGACTTTTTGACAATTCACAATCAGTCTCGCCTTAATTGGCTTCACTTTGCGCCCTTCGACGCTGTGAATTATATTACGTCTAAATTGGGTTCATTACGTGTATTTTGCATCGCAAAATCCATTTCTGCTTCAACGTTTCATTTTTATCTTCTCGAGACCACTAAATCAATTTGGTTCTAATAGGCTCAAATCCCTTCATTTCGTACTGAAAAATGATTTATCCAAGCTTTGGCTCCGTTTAGTTTTTTCGTCCTAGGAAAACCACTTTCTCCATTAGGGTTCCATTTCATGCGTTTTGCTTTCGAGAAATCAAAATGTCATCGTTCGACTCCATTCCGTACATTCCGTATCGCAAAATATCTTCCTCTCCATCCACAAAATTTTGCTTCTAAATGCATTTCATGAATTACGATATTGTGAGTCAATTATAATCCAGTCAATCCCACTTCATCATTTAAGCATTTTTAGAATCATTTTGAATCCACCGGCTCGATTTCGGACTTTTGGCCCCATAAAGTTAATTTATCCTTATTCAAATCAATTCACATCCATCTAGACATTGTTAGTTCAATTATGTCTCCATCTCCGTTTCGTGCATTTCAAATTCGAGAAATCAATTATTTCTCCTTCAAACCTATTTGATCCATTTTGAATTTGTGAACTTAATTTAGTTCCCTTCAACTCCATGCCATGCGTTTCCACTTCGCAAATTTTAATTTCCTTTCTTCGGCCCCATTTGCCATGTTTCCGCGCCGTAAATTGGTTCCTTTTCCTTCGGCTCCATTTCATGCGCCCCAAAATGCTAATACCTATTTGCTTTTTCTATTGCTCCAATTATGGAACTTGAATTTATGATATTAATTGACGTTTTCTTTGGCTCCGTCTCATGCCTCTTAATATAGAAAAATCCATTTATTTCTTGCCTAGCTTCGTTTTGAATCACAAAGTGAAGCCAAATAATCACCGTTTTGGCCCCATTCTATGCCTCTCGAGATAATGATAGCAATTTACTTCTTCGTTTTGCGCCAGCTTTACCCATTTTGACTTAAGTTCATTTTGTCCCCTTCAAAATGATGACATTAATTTGCTTCTGCTTAAACTCTACTTTATGATAGTTGACTTTGTGAAACTAATTTAACTCTCCATTGTCCAATTCGTGTCTTTTAGAACGCTAAAATTGAATCCCTGCACCTAATTTAAGAGTTGAAATTCTTTGCACTCTAAATTCAATTTTTGCGAGTGCCTTAAAGTGCAAAGAGCATTATCAACTACTGTGAACGATGCTGTGCTGCACTGTTTTGCTGGATCATGGAAATTTTTCCAGGAGAAACATGGACTCTGCAAAAAATCATTTTGATGCGCTAAGAGCAGCGCAGCCTTCTGTGCATTGAATCGCCTTTTATTGCCTATATTTGGTTTGTTAACATTGAACTCAATCCTAACTAAAGTTTTCAAAAGAATAGAGCTTCACAATCCAGGTAATGAGCGTATTTATAAACACAGAGGCACTACTGGACCAGATTTGATGGCTTATGGCACAAAGAGAAAAAGAAGCGTATCATGATGGCTCCGTACCCAAACGTCTCTTCGTTTAATCAATGATAGTCGGCGCCGGCCTAATAGCAGTTATGATAGACAACTGTTTCCAGCAGCATCAATCCCGAGTCTTCGTAGATCTTCATGCAATGGATGAAAACTAGTTGCGCTGAGAGCAGCAACTTTATTGCACTCCGCTCATAGTGCTTGCCTCCATGCAACTACTCGACAACATTGTAAAGCGATGAGATTTGTGCTCTAAGAAAACGTTAATGCAAAAGCACTTTTTCTGAATGACCAAGTAATTAGAACTTAACTACAAAATTTTGCCTAAAACAGTAAAGGTAAATGTATTTTCAATCAGTTAGTGTAATCAAAACTGCTCCCTCTTCCTTGCAAAGTGCTACGGTCGAAGAGACATGCATTATCATGCATAAACTGTGAAACTCGAATTTCACTATGCTCCCATAACCTATGCGCTTACGGAACTGTTTGAATGAGCGATATCATAATTTAATATTTGCACTAATTTTATAAAAAATCTTGGCACGATATATTCCCCTAGGCAAAGAATCAATGCATTCAACAGCGAATGGTCGCTAAATACAATCAGAAGTTTAATTTGTCTACTTTTCGCGTTTAAATGTCAGCGGCGCTTGCAATTTCATGTAGTTTATTGTCATTTTTTGCATACTTTGGTTCAGATTTATGTTTGCATAGGTAGCTGGAGGAAAAGGATTATGATTTTGGTAGATGGCTTTCGTGCAGCGATGTGGCTAAATACCTTGAGTTAACATTCCTCTTGTTTTCCTCCCTTTCCTTAATCTTATACCGACTTACTGTCATTTGAAATGAATACACTGCAACAGCGAATGCGGAGCTCATGACGAAACAAACCACATCTGCCACCGGAAGGAAGTGCACTCCGTACACGCATGACACTCATCAATTTTTCCTCGGGCCAAATACTACCATCTCACCAACGAAGAGTGCTCTCATCTACTATGTATACCCATTACAGGCGTGCAAGGGTCGAAGCAAAAAGTGTCGTAATGGCCTTTTCCCCTTTATTAGTACTACAATAGCAGAAACAATCTATGATGCTGTTCTATACTCATTAAGCAACGCTTCACATTTGACGCGAAAAGACAATCGAGGGCACTCATGTGGAAAGGCAAGGAGTTTGTCTCTCTGTTTCGTCCTTTACTTTCTTGTGAGGGTCAATATGAACAGATAAGAATGTTCTTCGACGGCTTTGGTGGTATTAAGGACGAGGCAAAGTGATGACGGCTATGCAAGTTCGGAGCGCATTTCCTTATCCTTACCAATGGTATCGGTGGCAGATGCAGTTCGTAGCGTCACGAGACTCGTCTTCCTTGAACGACAGTGGTTATGGAGGTGCATTTACTCAAACAAGTACAATATAGCTTCTCGGGCTAATAAGGACCGGCCTTGGAGACCACATCATGAGTGACTTCAGACTGAGCCAAGTAGAATAAACTTTTCCCTTTGTTATTTGTCGTCCTTTTGTACGGATACACAGTGCAGTGGTGGATCTTTAAATTCTATCATACCATAATAACTGATTGCTTTTATGAAACAACTTTGGTCCCCGAAGTGGGCTTTAGCTGCACCTTGATACAGCTAAATAACTGGCTACGCATTTGGAGGAAGAGGATAAAAGTGAGGTGCTGATTCATTTCTGACCGAATTTACGGACGTCGACGAAGATTTGCACAATTGCGCTTCTACTAATAATAAGATTACTTCTTCGAATAATGCTTTAAGAGCCTGTTATTTAGCGAATCAAACGCCAGCTTGATGTTGAGCCGTTGTTAAAATGAAATCAAATTCTTGCCCAATGAAAGATCCTAACGAAAAGTGATACTGCTGTGGTGTAACATCTACCACAATATGCCATTTTACGACTGCAAAGGAGAGGACGAATGAAGACACTACTCTTTATCCTGCAAGCCGATGTTAGTCATGACTCAAATGTGTGTAAAATGGCGATGGTTTCCACTATGAAATGCATATCTCTAGGATATTTTTAGCGTTTTAATTCTTTGTACAGGTACTGAGCCCTATCGGACAGAAATGAGACGTTTTCTATTATTCTATTAGTGTCGCCATGTTCTGTGTTGCTTTACTACTTCGACCAGCGATATATGAAATAGCATGAGATTGACGAGCTCTGGTGACAAAAGCCGAAGTCAACAAGTGCAGACAGCAGCGGGGTGAGTTCAACCGTTCTGTAACTGCTTATACAATTGCCACCGATCTGTGATTGTAAAATGTTGCTCTGTTTACTCTTCTCTACTTGCTCATGTCAGTGCTCGCTTCTGCTGTTGCCGCATGTACTAAGTAGCATTAAACACTCCTGTCGATAAGTGTCTAAGGGTTGACGAGCTATTCATTTAGCCGCTGATGATGGATAATAATAATCTACGTGAGCTGTGCAGGTAGGCAGAACCGACAGCCAAAGAACAACAAAAGACAGGTTGCCCTGGGCAGTGATGATGGGCAGACAACTGCAGTATGTGCTGATACCGGGACACATACATATGAGTAAACCGCATTTAGATGGGGATGGTAGCAGGTGACAGCAATGATGAGGACTTGGAAAATTTCCATGACCATAATAATTATCGAGGGCTCATAATGGGTTTTGAGAAGAAATTGAAGATACGGTTCTCAAACAAGTCGCCATCGAATATCAAGTTCCTTTATAATGGAGCGCACCCCGTTTTTATGAAGGATATATTTTGACCCATTTGACAAGCTTAAAAGTTTTTTGGACATTATTTTTAGGCACTCACACTTGAAGCTACTCTCAGCAGGTGCAAGGTGTGGCAGCATGAAGGATTATTTTGCTAACGCCATCAAGCCGAGTGAAGCACTTCCACGTCCTTAGTTACCGAATCGCTAGGGCACTAAAGTATAAACTAAACAAAATACCAAATAATGGGATAGACTATCAATTTCAGGAACCCCCTTCGCCGCTCCTCTTCATCAAATTTATGAGATGATCTTCACAAAGTTGATGAAGCACTAAAAATTTTCACTGACCTGGGGCGCCACCGAATGCGTTATCTAGCGTTGGAACCCAAGTTTGCGAGTGCATTTCGTCGTAGCTTTGATTGACATAATGGAAAGCGCCGCTTTAAGTGACAGTAACGAGCCACGACATTAAAATTAACTAAAAATCTGGAGACTATGTTGGATATGTGGTAAGACAGGGTTGGCAGGGCGTAATGCTGGTTGTTATTAATGCACAGCAACAGCAGGAGACACTAAAGTGGCAGTGCTGCCATCGCATAGGTATGTAAAATGGTAATGACCAGACGAATGAAATGTTTGTCATATTAAATTTTGTAGGCTCTACTTGCAGGGCCAAGGAATAGAAACCGAAGACTAATTTGCGCTACAGCTGCAATTTGCTTGCGTGTCTAACGTCCCTGAATACGGTCTCAAAGCTGCTTGAGAAGGATTCTGAGAGGTCCGCTGCAGGGATATAAGCCGAAGGTCCATGCATACTTTGCAAAGTGTCTAAGCTGCTATGTGGCAGGATCCATGGCAGTCGATTGTAATTTCTTCTATAAGGATTTTGCAAGAGCACTTGATTTGAAGCTTATTTAATCAGTCTCTTTAATAGGCGCACTCGAAACCGATCCGCTTTGATCAGGTCACACCAATGTGGCAAACGAAGACAAACAAATGAGTGCCACACGACCTCTTGTTGACTGTTGTACAAGGTAAAACACTAGGTCAAGGTGATGTAACATTTGGAAGTAGTGAGCAAAGGAGCTGTGACACAATTAAAGCGATGGCATACACAAGCTAAGGAGTCCAACGATACAGCAAGGGCATCTCATGCGATGTTTAGCCAGTCTAATCTACTCCAATTCAAACATATTTATGTTGAGCAACTTGCTCTCTGTTCTCTTAGCAGTGCGATATAGAAAATTCTTAGGACACTGATCCTTTTTCCTTTTTTAGCAAATCTTCTGTGAGCTTCATTTTAGCTATCTCATCGTACGTGATTTCATACGGGATCGCATTTTTACAAAGTAAGATGTGTATCCTTATTGATTTAAGACGGACACTATACTGACTTTATGCTACTGACTAGATTACGTCCAAGTTTGCCTGTTGCAAATGCACAAGCTTGCTTCCAAGTGCAACGGGTTGCTGCAGCAATGTAACTAGCAAGTCCAAAGGGTCCTGAGAACAAACTTTGGTTAAGTTTCAAGTTAACTTATTCTTTTCTTTTCTCCAAGCACTTAATTCTGTTCAACGAGCTATAATTTCCTATTCTAATGTCAGCATTGAGTCGCTTTAAGTGTTCACTGTCAGGCTAAAGGCACTTCCGCATAATATATCTCGAATGCAATGCGAGAATATGTTTGACTTTTCAAAGTTAAGTTCCAATGACTTTTAGATAGCCTTCTCACTTTTAGTTATGGCTAAATAGTTAAATCGCCCTAAATCATCTATGATAGATGCAGACAAAAGGGCCTCTATATTCGTTCTTGAAATCCTAAACTGAAAATAGGGATAATTAACTATCGCAATTCGGACTTTTTAAAACTTGAGAGAACGTGGCTAGCTAACAACTTAATAATGCACAGCACTTTTATTTTGACTTTAGCAGGAAGCGTACATTGTGCCTTTGTTTTATTGGGGGAGAATTCGAATCTTTTCCGAGTTCTACCTAGTTCAGATTTCCCATGCCCACGCACCTTGTTAGCTTGCCATTAAAGTGACTGCATTCGTACGAACTGGTAGGTTGAGTAAAAATTCAAAAGTGGTCGAATGTAAGGTCAGATGTCATTTGCTCCAGAGCTAGTAATCGGATTACGAAGTCGAAAAATTGTAACTGCGAGAATAGCCATTCATGAGTAGAGTAGATGGGTTGGTGAGAACTCTAGTGCATGGTCAGATGGGAGGTACTGTACCTGCTAAAACGTTGCGCAACCCAATTAGGCACAATATCGTAGGCGTTTTTGAAGACTTCACAGATTTTATACCCCTTGACTGCCTTAAAGACCTTATTAGCGACATTTGGCAAAAGAATCCCATACTTATGGTTTGCGATCGTCCAGCTGAGATATCGCTTGCTCTACTGCCACCGTTGTCTCTAACGGTGTTGCCTTTGCTGATGAATAGGGCAAGATAAGCAAGATAGAAAGAATTGCTGATGCCACTGCCAATCGAAAGTTTGCTGCTATGGAGGCGATCCTCTTTACTGGTTTTTAGCTGTGTGGTTCAATGACAATACGATGGGTGCTTAAATCTATTCTGTACCACTGCGCGGGTGCATGTGTGCATGCAAAGTAAACCTTACGATGTTCTTCATAGTTGGTGAGCACCGAAAGCAAAATATTTGCGTAATCGATTGCGCAAATGGTTCTGCTTTTGAACACCCGCAGTGGGAAGGCCATGCTTGAATTGCCAAGCTGCAATAGTACAGTTTACATCGACTATCTTGCCAAATTCTTACAAGTTTTATAAGTAGCACCTATCCTTAGGACTTAAAAATCTTTGGCTTGCAATAAAGCAACTCACAGGAGTTCGCATGCTGCTAGTACTATACATTTTGTCTTTAAGCTGGTTACATATGGTTCACTATTGAAATAATGCAATATCTGGAAGCCACTTTGCATTTGGTTATGGATATTCTTCAAGACACGTAAATTTGGTTTTCGGATCAGTATAACGAAACCACTTCAAAAGTGTTTCCAGGATAAATAGAAGCCTGTGCACTCTATTTACATGAATGCTCGCACTTACGCAGTAGTACAGAACGATGTAGCGTGTTTGCTGCCCACGTGAGGAACCGCAAAGTGGATGTTTGAAAGTGAGAGAGGTAGTGACCTTTGCACTAAATCACCTCTCATGTGTGACTTTAATTTTTGGATGCCGGGCGGAAAGCACCTGCAAGTGAGGGTGCAGGAGGCGACAATTAGTCAACACATTTAGGAAAACCAAACTTCAGAAGTAAAATTATAGGGCTTCATTAAAGATTTGGTGTCGATGTTGAAGTGAAGCGAGGTTGTCTGCAGTAGTAACTACCTTTCGCAGAGATACTACTTCTTACGTGTTAGATGAACAAATGCTAACTCACAATCCTAAAAGTCGGCTCATCCGTTTGAATGGCTCACAATGCAAGTTTTGGTTTAGATACCGACAAACCTAATGGAATTAATGTGTGTTAGATCCACCCATACTTAGTTGTTAACTTTTGTAAACAAACCTACACCATTTCGCAGATAGAGAACACCTCAAAAATGCATAAACTATTAAATGAACGGGTTTGGGACAAAGCAATTACATCTCACAGCGGGTATAGTAGTGCCGATTGTGCAAGTTGAAGGTGCTCACTGCGCTCGCAATGCTCCATGTCAAAATTGCTGCAGATGTGGAAATTGCGCTTGTAAAATACTCCCGGTGGTAGGATTTTTGTTCACTAATTTATCGCCAGTTCACAATCGTGTATATAGAGGCTACTAAAGTCAAATCAGAAGATAGGCTATTAAACCAACTTTGTTGCTCTAGAGAACAAACATTTCCAAGGGGTGAAGGTAAAAACCAGGGCTCACATATTAGAAACAGCAACTTTTACTTTAATTTTTCGCCTGGAATCGAAATTTGACAGAAAAGCAAGACAGAAATTCAAGGCCATTTGTCAGACCACAAGACTTATTTTTAGCGTTGAATGCACAATAAATGAATATGCATGCGTACTGGTCTTGATTCCAAATCGTGGTTAAAATGGACACCCTTAGGGCCAAATCCATGCTTATTTTAGGGGGCACAGATTAACCTAAATAAGCAGATAACAGAGTATTGAGTGATTAAAAGTTACAAAGCACGCTATTTGAAAATAGCTCTTAAGCAAAGAAAAGTTGCTTCTTGCATCCCATCTGTAGTACTTTGTTTGTTGGAACTACCGGTTTTTGGTCAGGGTCAAAGGGGTGGCCATTTGGCCCTAGCTGCGTAGGCTGGCCTCCAAGCCATGCCATGCCAGCAGCTTATTTTCCTCTGTCCGTTGAACATATATATTCCACTCTATCGTCTGCCTTCTTTTGCCTTCGAGGGAACCTCGAGATGCTACACCATCCGTTTGGAGAAATATAAAACTGCAATTCACCAGAGTCCGTGGCAGTAAATAACAGACACAGGAACGAAACCGTATGCCAAAATTAGCAGCGGAAGCAGAATTGCACCAAAATTAAAGCAATCCTGTGTTGCAACGAAGAATATCATTGAACAAACAGGATTGGTAAGATTAATAGGCACAGAACGTGTAAAGTATAAATAGACTAAATTAGGCCGTTGGCGGTGAGTTTAACCTCCAAGGATTGCGAAGTCGTCCAATAGCAGCTCTCAAAAATTTTGCCTTAATGAATAATGATAATAAGAATCAACAACGCAAGCACCCACGGAAACGCGAACATCGGAAAAAGGGGAACCATACATAAATGTCTTGTTGTACTTTCGGAATAGTGATAGCAACAGCATCGTCGTCTTAATAGACTCCATTTTAGGACCCATTCCAACAGCAGCATCATTGCTCATGTTCTGATTGCTAAGATCCATTACGTTTCGAGTACGAATAGTTGCTCTCTAGTCCCGCTATTTCATATCCTATACAGCACCTTTCGGGGCTACGGAATGATTTGATCTCCGTCGTACTGCACCGTGCCACCAGGTACGATTTCTGGTGACAAATGCCGATGTTAATGAGGGCAGAAAGCCGCGGGGTGAATTTGACCGTTCTGTAGCTGTTTTTACAATTGCCGCCGATCTGTGGCTGTAAGATGCTGCTGTATCTGTCCTTTTGTACTTGCTCACCTGATCGCTTGCTTCTGCTGTTGCCGCATGGAATAAGTGGTATTCGTGCACTCTTGTCGGTGTATAAAGTTGATGCTCTATTCATTTGGCGGGTGGTGATGGATAATAAAAATCCATGTGGGTTGCGCTGGTAGGTAAAACCGACAGCCAACGGACAAAAAAGACAAGTTGCCCTGGGCAGTGATGATGGACAGACAACTGCAGCATGTACTGGCACCGAGACACATACAGATGTGCTAACCGCATTCTGATACTGATAGTAGCAGGTGGCAGTAACGACGAGAATTTTAAAAATTTTTACAACTGTAACAATTACCAAGAGCTTCAGTGGGTTTTGAGAAGAATTTGAAGATATAGTTCTCAAACAAGTCGCCATCGAATATCCAGTTCCCTCATTATGGTGTGCACCCTACAATCAAGAGAGATATTTTGTGACCCATTTGGCAAGCTTAAAAATTTCATGGACATTTTTTCGAAGCTATTCTCAGCAAAAAAAAGGAATGATAGCACGGAGAATTATTTTAATAACGCTGTTAAGCCGGGTGAAGCACTTTCGCATCCTTAGACACCAAAGTACTAGCGCACTAATGTTTGAATTAAACAAAATACCAGATAACAGGATGGGCTATATATTATTAAGAAGCCTTTTCGTTGCTTATCTTTATTAACTTTATGCATTGATCTTCACAACGTGGGTGGAGCCTTAAAACTAATTAGTGACCCGAGGCGCCACTGAATGCGTTATTTAGCATTAGGAGCCAAGTTTACTTGTGCGTTTCGCCGTAGCTTCTTTGTGCTTGTAAAATGTCTAGGGGTTAAAAATACGCTGTGTGTCACTCTGCAAAAACTAACTTTCGGCTGCCATCCACCCACTACAAAGAAATTGATAAAAAACTGGGTTCTTAAAAAAAGAGACCTGACATAATGAGCGAAGCATGTCTATGTTCCTGCCCTTTTACATAGATTCAGTAGATCGCTCCATATGGCAGTCCTAAAGTGTCTTTCGACTCACCCATGTTTCATCCCAACATTAATCCATCAAAAGCTTTTATAAGTTTAAGCCTTCTTGACGATTAGCTGCGGTGAGCAAAACACTGTGAATTAAAATTTACGCAACTCATGGTTAAGAGAAACGACCAATGCATTTCGAAGAATAGCCCTAGCGACTTGTAAATGTAAACACGGACAAAGAATTGCTTTAATCCCTTATGTTGTGAAGTTGGACTCCTGATAAACATATGCAGTGTCCGGACTTTTAGTTGCAATCACAAATAAAAGAACTCGCTTCTATGGCTTGAAGTGCATTTCTCTTTTTGGCTAGCCTGATGCGCAGTCGATACAGCCCAGTAGACTAGGTGAATTCGGTTTTCTATCCCATTATGCACCTCTCCTTTGATTCGCTGAACATTTTCTTTAGCATGCGCAGCTACTTATGATGACCGCACATGTGATCGTTCGGCTTGCGGTCGGGAAACGTTGCCTTCGAATGGTTCGAGTGGGCCAGCGACAATGGTTACCAGCTCACCGAAGAAGAGAAGTCAGGAAAAGTGCAGGATTTGATGATAATAAAGGACAAACTGGACCAGTAAGGCGGTGTGGTAATAGATACTCCTGCTAGTACCGCTGTTTTAGAAGACGGGTTTAATCAAGGAACTTACATTGGGAAGTATATTAGTTAAATCGTCATTAGAACTTGCAAACGATATTATTTTGTTGCCTTAGGATTCGACCATTGTGACTCTTAATGTGTTCTCCGGTACCACATCAAAAGCCATTTCGCCCTTTGAAAAGATACGATGAGCATTCGATTTTGAACATGAACTTCTTCTTTTGGCTCTTACGCAGCATAATGGTCACCATTCAACGTAGAATCGTAGCGCATCGTTGCATGGTATTCTTGCAATGACCAGAGCGAAGACTCGTGTACTTCCTTCTGCTTTATCGAATTATTTTAGAACTGCACAATCGTGATGAGCTGAGTGATCATTATAACACTCTTTTCATCGGGAATGTCTTACGTGGCAAGCATTCTCACCTGTAGTCAAGACAAACGTCCAGCAACTGTGCGTGATGTGAGTTTTTTGGGCATTCAGCAGGTTCTCGCCAATCGCGCACCGGCCACAATTCTCCCCCCGCACCTAAGCAGAACGACTGGAATTAATGGATTGTTTGGGTCAGCATTGACTGCAAGCTTTTAGCCTTGATCAGCACTAGATGGTAAAAGCAAGAAAGTTCGGCTTGATGGTCTAGTTTTTGAAGGTAAATGGCACAATCCCACAGCCAATCCAAACACCATTCAAAGTCTGTTCCGCCATCTCTTGACTCAGCTGCCGACAAGTGTTGATTCGCAGGCAGATCCAGACCAAGACATGAGATCTTGTAACCAAGCATTAGCGATGCCACGCATAGGTCTATTACCAAGCCCGTGATCACGAACCAACACATCATGCGCGTAATACGCGTATCCAGTGGTGCATCTATAGATCAAGGACAGGATAATGCACGGGCTGATCAACCATAGAACTTTTTCATACATGCACCGGTAGCTTGGAAGATACTGAAGGCAATGCTTCAATCCTGTTGCATATTGTTGGCCTCCATTCTGGCTAGAGGTATGCAACCGGCTCGTGATAAGATGCCTTTTAATATTTGACTCAGACCAGCTTACATAAGGAAGCTACACCAATGTATGCTTTTTGTTATTCTCACGCGCAGCTTTGTGTTGAGATGTCTGCCGGTCCATTTGTCTGCAACTATTCACATTGGATCAATCCCATTCCACACATTGTAAGCAGTTGTAAGTGGCTATGCGATTTCCCTCTGGCATTCGCCGGGGAACGCATTATATGTTTCACACAACGCGTAAACTTTCTAAAAACCCCTAATTTTGACTCTACAATCTCCCTTGTTACTACCTGACTGTCAGTTCAGCTTGACACTAATAAGCACAATCATTCTTAGGATAAATCCAAATAATAGCCAAGAATGTTGGAGTGATCCATGCAATGGCAGGCAAGCATGAAGTTAAAGAGGAAAAGTGCATGTATTTGGTACAAGTGTTTTCAAAATGAAAAATTGCATTGTAGTTTTTGGGTAAGCACTCATGAATAGTAAGGATGCATTCCTGCAATACGGGAGCCTATAATGGAAAGAGGTATGCTCGTCAAGCAAAGTTCGTCTCAGTTAACAATATCCACTAACTCACTTAAAAGCTTAGGCAAGCATCATTCCCATGCATAAGAACAGGATCCCAGAGTTCGCGAAAGTCATATCAGAGCCTCCACTTTCTATCTCCCGTGCCTCTTCTTTCGTGTCCTTGCTTTCTTTATCTCCTGCACTTTCTTCCTCAACTGATTAAAAAACACTCTACTTAGACCACCACGTGACACAAAGAATGTTTAGGTTAAGTTCAGTAGAAACCACCAATAACAAATGCCACGAGGCATGCAGCTTTGAATATGCTACTGAAATGTTAGGCAGAGGATTCGGCAGATACACCATAAGCAGCAGCTTACCGACAGATAGCGTTTTAATTGTTTTGACGTAGTACACAACTCTGTCATTTCCTCTAAACGCTTCGAAAAGTAAAATGTATGATTTGTCATGATCCTGCATCTTGAGAGTAATCGCTCTAAGTAAAAAATCCCCAATCTTATGAATAGAGGGGCTAGAGGGATAAACCGGTCTTGCAAACAGTTTGAATCGGTCTGCATGGAGTTCAGCCAGACCTTGGATGTCCCAACTAAACCGATATGTCTGGGGGCCTACGTGGCTCCAATTAAAGTGCCGTGAAAGCAGGACCAATTCCGTCTCGTTGGCATCAATCATCGTCATTGCTGAAAAACAGATAAATACACATTGATAATTTAATTTGCTCCTGTTCTTTTCAAATCAATCACAAAGATGCAGAAATCCATCTATTCTTAAAAGTGCCTATTGAGCATTCAAAAACTTCTTGCCTGAAGAACTAATGCGGTCAGAAATAAGACTTATTCACCACGTCTAGCCAGGTTCATTTTATACTTTACAAATGAATGATGTGCTGCCATTTAAGAGGAGGACAAATTGTGACCTGTGCATGACATGCCCATCTTAGCTGATAAGCTGAAATGTGGATTCCAACAATATTCCTCTGTATTTGAGGAGAATATTAACAGGTTGCCAATGCCTTTTAACGATAGTTGTCTAACAGTTATTATTGCTATTTTTAAAGTGTATACCCGATGGCACCTATACACAAATGAATAATTGTTCATTTGTTTTGAAATAAGAAACATTCAGTGTCACCTGCATTGACGACTCACTGCATATTTAGGCGGCAAACTGCAAGGCGTTGTGGTATGGCATGACATTTTGCATTTTATTTAACGATAATGGAAACTGTGCGCGACCCTGTGGACAGACATGGTTACAGAGGAATCGGTGGATCTTTGTACACTACCAAGATTACAGCTTATGTCAGTGAAGCAATTGTGACTGATCCATATGGGACGAAACCTTAATTACCTTCTAGAAATCTATTTCAAAATGTACCAAGCCGTTGCAGTCCAAAGCTTGGTAATCTGACTCCATTTCCAGGGAGCGAATGAAGTAAAAACGTGTTATTTTTAACGAGATTAAATTTAAATGCCGTATATCTCAGAGGAATGACAAGCAAGAACCACACGAATATCTCACTTGTTTCTTAAGATATTATCTTTTTTTTCAAATTCACATCTATAGCAAAAATTCACGGAGTTGGATTGCATTATTGGAAATGAAAACATTCCACAGTTGTTTTCTTTTTTACATGTGCAGCATTTTGCACTTTGGCCGCCTTTCACGCATGATTTGTGCATCAGGTCAACCATTGTGATACAGGTATGATCAAGCATGTATCGGCACACTGCATAACGTCCTCATTCTTATAAGCCTTCTTGTTGTAATTGATTCAAATAAATGATCTTATCAGCGCGGTCACATGCTGCCTACCGCAGTGCAGATAGTACAGGCCGCTATACATGACCCATTATCTAGCACACGAGAAAAATGTGTGCAAAAACACAAGCACTCGCTTACCTGCGGGCAGTGTTTCTATTATACCATTGTAAAGCCAGACGCTGACTTGATCTTTGAAGGCTTCGAGACGAACATTGTACCTTCTGTTGGGTTGCAGTCCACGGAGAGTGACTGCTCCAAGCCAGAAATCAGCAGTTTGCAGAAATGGGTTGCCAGTTAAATCGGCTGCCATTACACTTAGAACAACGTGGTTGGCGTCGAGCATAGCCAGGTTGTGGATGTCCCAACTTAACTGGTAAGTCTGAGGATCAACACGACTCCATTGGAAGTAGTGGGAAATCGGTGTCCCTTCTGTTTTGTTCGTCTTCGCCATCATTAGTTCTAAATGAGTAGTAACAATAGGCATTGCCGTTCAATACAGAAATTTCAGGGCTAACATCCTGACAGTGATGAGAGTGAATAAAAAGCCCTCACAGCGTTTATGCCCTCAAGATCTTAAAATTTTCCTGCTTTTGGCTAGGCATGATTGCAAGCGAGTGCTATCATTCGAAAAGTGAGCTTAGCATTTCTAATTGCACGCACACTCGTAGTTTTTTAAGACAAGATTGCTTGTTTAAACTTAGTTTATTTTTAGGCAGGTAAAAGTCTAATGCAACTTGATAGTCAACTTCCATTTGCAGTAGAAATTCATGTCAATTGTTCATGCAGTAAAGCATTGAAATGAGAAAATGTGAAGATATGACACTCATACTATAACCACCATACTCAGAACCGTACATCTTCAACGAAACTAAGCCGCGTCTGAAAAACCACCAGTGTTAATGCATAGGGAGTATTTGGGGTCGAAACATAGAGCAATGTTGATGCTGAGATTGCATTGTCACTTCTCTGCATCAACGCCCTGGGGCCACATGTAGACGATTTGGGCAGAAGTCTGATTTCTGGCAAGATTCACAACATGTTGTGCACTGAGCGAGGTACATATACGCCTTTCTTGCATCTACACTTGCCATTTTGAGCCACTGCGCAGATCCGTGGTTATCAATGACACCACCAACTTCGGGAATGCTAGCAATGACAACGGTGGGCCTCTTCATCACTGAAGTCAATAACGGCAATGAGGAGACGAGAAATCACAACGTGAATGGGCAGATCCCTAATGTCACGGTGAAGTTATGTGTATGAACTTCCAGATCCTGTATCTCATTGTCAATTAACCTCCGTTCTTCTGCCTATTTATAAAGTCGCTACTTACTTTGCTGTGGCACTTAGTGCGCACATTGAAGTGAGCCAGCAGTTTGACAGTGTACCAGCTACTGCGAAATTATAAAAATCCTGTGCAGCCGTGTCATTCAGGTGAAGTAAGGAGCAGGTGCATTTGAAGAGTATCATGAAACTCAACAGCAAGTGCGAATGAAAAAAATCGGGTGGATTTAAACTCAACAAACCCTCCCAGCTGTTCCGAATTAAATTGGCGGTGCAGTTGTAGTAAATGACCAGATGCACTGCACTATCTCTTGCGAGTTTTAGCTATCTACCAAATGGCTCATTTTTACTGTTCCTTGCACTCCGCTCTCTAGACAAATATCGGTGGGCATTAGCGCAGGTTACTTCAACTTTTCTAAATCGGACGAGTCAAAAATGTGAAATTGCGATAAAATAGAGCTCCCGCACTACAGAATAAAATAAAACACTGGTATAATATAGAAAATTTCTTGACCTAATAAACATCAACATTTGTAAAATTCCTTTCCGCGTGTGCTAATCAGAGACATTTGTTAGATACCATCTTACCACGATCTTCCGTAGGTTCTTTCGCCAAAGAGAAAGTAGCCCATGCGATGAGACAGACATGAAGCGCCATCTTTACTCTACAAACATTTGACATTCACAACTTATTGCGCATTTATAAGAGCTGCCTGCACTTATATCAGCCTATGAGGTGAGTTGGCCTTGAACTGCAAGACGACTTCTCCATTCATACCATGGAAGCTATCATGTTTTGACGCGCGGGAGCAAGTCCACCTTAAATTAAATTAAACCTTTTTCCTGCCTTGCCTTTAGGGCTTCTAACTAAAACCATATAGCTGGTAAATAACTTAGATTGAATAACATTTTGCTCTCGGATTACCAGTGTGAGTACTATAACGATTCTTTCGAAGCAGTTTTACTGCGCATTAATGTTTCACATCTTGGAAATAAACAGCAAAGCTTAGTTGGCTATTAAATGGTTGCTGTTAGTTTATGCATGACAAACATGGTAAGAACCATAAAGTACAATTTATTCGCACCTGAGTTATGTGTAAAACAATGCCAAAGGCGAAATTCTGGCGTTGAATCGCTCGTTAAATGGCTACCGATTAGCAAATTATGCCCCAGTCAGGCGCGACACATCTCAGTGAGATTTGTCTTGCGAATTCATGACTACTAGGCAATTTCCAGTAAGTAGAATGGGCATTTGAGAAAATACGGTCCACTTCTGCCGAAATCACGACAATTCAGTGTAGCAACGGATCCAGTCCGCCACATAGGTGGAAGATAGTTACCACTGACGACATCCAAAATGATGAGCCATTTAATAGACTTAATGACTCGTTTAACATAGTAACATATGCAGCGACAGTTGACATGTCTGGAAAACTACAAAAGATACTGGATACATTACTTTTGGCATGTAAAACCAAATGATCAAGTTTTATCAAAACAATTGGAATGAAATTTATCACTAATTATACGCGTGCGCCCTTAGCCACTGTAATCTATTGTTCACATGTTGCTCTTTTTCTGTTTTTAAACAATAGGAGACAACAACGACTTTTTTATTCTTCTAAAATATCACCTCTTCTTCATATCTAGAATCAAATTTTTCAGATCTAATTCAGTAAAAGCTTACATTTGTCGTCATTTGACAATGCTTTAGCGCAGACTAGGCACTCTTTTGCACGAATCTGTACTTACAGAATGATATGTTTAGTGAAAGCCATAGCGCTTATTAATGAGGCAAATTCCTGTGCCTTCTGCAGACACATTGGCATTGAACTCACATGTTCCCTAAGAAATGACATTAAACTTAGGTTTTGATTAATAGACATTTATGTGAGTTGATCAAGTCCCAATCGATTGCCGATTTGGCATCTGACTTTTGAAAATAATATGCGCTCATCATTGGTTATTCATCCACTGATAAAAGTCTACTTTCTTGCTCACTCTCTCTACCCGCACTAAATACACGTGCTCAACATTGATCCTTCACCTAATGCTAATTGTCTCCTCTCTGTTTCTTTACCTCTCTCTCTGTCACCTTCCTTCGCCAATGAAAGCTCGTGCTCGCCAACGACCATTTGCACAATGCTATTTTCCATTTCGCTTACTCCCTTCATTATTCTCACTTTTTCTCTCCATTACCAATGAAGTCTCCTGATTAACAACAGTCAATTACCCAATGCTAATTGTCTTCTCTCGCTCTTTATCCTTCTAAATCACTCTCCTTTGCCAGTGAAATCACGTGCCCAGCATTGATAAACTGCACAATGCCAACTGTCTTTGCTCTCTTTCTTCATCTCTCTCTTACCCTCCATCGCCAGTTAAATCTCATTCTCAACATTGGTCATTCATTCAATGTTAATTTTCTCCCATTTTTATCTCTCCCTCTATCATCCTCGATTCAAATGAATTCGCGCACTAGGCATTATCTTTTTACACAATATTAAGCTACTCTCTCTTCATCTCTCCTATCCTCCATTGCCAATGAAATCTCGTGCTTAGCATCAGTCATTCAATCAATGCCAACTGTCTCTTCTCCCTAAATTTTATCTCTTCCACAATCACCCTTCATCTAATAAAATTTTAAACTGAGCATTGATCATTTACACTATGCTAAATGTCTTCTGTCGTCCTCTTTTTTACTCTCTCCCTACCATCCATTATCACGAATGGAATCTCGAGCTCAACATCAGCATCCCTCTTTGTCTTTCGCTCCGACACCTTCCAACACAAATAAAATCTCGAGTTCAACACCGAGATGTCAGCTACGCCCTCGGCTCAGCTATAGTGGTAAGTGATGGGACTAGCTAATGCCCAATTCGTCAGCCTCAACACTGCTGGCAAATAAACCTTCCAAGGTGGTGGCTTTACAGCTGGTAGTGCTATTTCTTCTCGACCATCTGAGTTGCGATCATAAGTACAATCTGTTCTTTTATTTTTCATTCCTGTAGTAGTCCCTTATTTGGGACCAGTGAGATGCCCTGTATTTTTCCAAACATGACAAGTTTTGTAAGTACGCTCAATCCTTAACAAAGGGTTGTATTCCTACCGCATTGTCTCAAGGATTTGCCTATTGGCGAATGCCAAGACAGAGAGGAACAGCATCATGAAGGTAAAACTAATCTCACAGCATATTTCTTCGCTTCATGCCACATTATGCCGCTCAGCCTTCCTTTAGATCACAGCACAGCACATCAAAGCGCATAGCAAAACGGAGCAGAGTAGTGCACACGAAACCACATCGCTTTCCCTTGAGCTACCAGTTCTTTGATCTTTGCCATATAGATCTTGCAGTCTGCACACCAATAGGCGTGTTACGAGGAGAAAGAGGCAAGATCGAGCTTTGTTGCAATTACCTCTTTTTTGTTTAGGTGTTACTGTCATCATTACACTTCCTGTTTACTGGCACCTCATGCTAATAAAATAAAGTGCTTTTGGCATTTTAAATGAACATGTTAAGCAAAGTGTGGTAGAGTGCACCAAGTCTCACGCTAGGCATAAACTTTGAATTCATTGTGTCAAGATTACACCCATTATAGGGAAGAAAGATAGTAATAAAGGCAGCGTGTGTTTAGAAACTTGCAGGGGAATAAACTCGGACTGTGACAGTTTGATCATGCATCCAGAACCGGCCGTGCTGACCCCTCACGTATCGTCTAGCAATGCACCGAAGCCCCTGAAGTTGCTTTGCTAACCAATAAAGGATGTAGATGACCTCTGTGGCTCTCTTTTCGGAGCTGCTGCAACCCAAGGAACAACTTGGATGACCTGTACCCACAGTTGACTCACGTCATTCATAGGAAGAGCGCACAACCCTACAAGCTACTAAGTACGCAATTACATTTTCATGACAAAGCACTAAAATGGAACGAAGGAACATCGTCAAGCATGTAGTAGGCACTATCAAAGCTAGACCAATTTAGCAAGTCCTCAGACTCCTACCACTTTCTCTCCTGAAAGATGTGAACCGTTTGGTCAAAGAGGTAAGCTGAGAGGAGGTTATGCAGCCGTCAAAGGTACAAAGGGGAAGGGATAGTAGTCGCCGATTGTGCATCAATAACAGAAGGTTGAACGACGTAACTAAGTGAAATGCATTTCCACTGCCTTACAGTAAATGTTTAATTTGCTGATCTTTTGCATTATGGAACAATTGAATTGTCACTCAAAGACGTAGTGATTGGGCTGAATAACTCGCGTGTTGTAACCATCTAATATTAGGCAGCAAAATGCAAGAAGATTTAATTCCTTGCCATTTGTGAATGATGGGAGCCAGCTCAAACAGTTTCAAGGCAGAAATTCCGTGGTACACCTGACTAACTATCAACCCTCTCTTCACATTAAGCCGATCTTTTATTCAGCTCTTTTCTTTGATGGGTTTAAATGCTACATTGTGAACGTATTTGCAATGCTCATTTAGAACACATTCTGTTGTTATGGTCTTTCCCAACTTTGATGTGCTCTTTTTAGATTCTCTTGGAAGATGGGTCTAAGATCGCACGCTAGCCATTAGAAAGTTGGCTTGGTCATACCACAATGCTTTCCTGTGTTGGGATGCACATTAGTGCATTTTATTAGTGATGCTTATAAAAAGGCAATGGATTTTGTTGGCTGTGGTGCCTAAATTTCATAGGAATGAAAAAGCAAGCTAGTGTTAGGCACCAAAGCTTAAAATACATGAAGCTTCTCAAACACCAACTCTAATTGCGAGCAGTGCAGAATGCTAAGAAATTTTGGCATATCGCCCCGCATAACTAATCCACATGGAATTCGGAAACTCAAAGCATTGTTAATGAAAATTTAATGCCATTTTGCAAAGTGGAAAGCGGTGCCCTTGGTATTGCAGACACTTTTCACTCGATGCTGACTTTCTACTAGTATTTTGTTCCAAAAACTTACCTCAATGCATTGAGATGCATAATATCTAGCTAGAGTGTAGAAGCATAAAAGTAGGTGACTTCTATGCCCTAGGGTCAAAAGAATGCGCCACACTTTGCCATATGGTATGGTCCAACACGTGCCATTAATTGATTGACGAGCATGTCAACAGTAAAGAGAACAGTCAAACACACTCAAATCTAAAGGCCAGGCATGCCAAACTACGCGCTTTAACGTCTCTTGGTGCTCACCGTTCTCCTTCCCGATATCACCTTTCCACCCGCTTAGTTTATTATCACCGATTCCTTTCCGTATCATTCCCTCCTCACCACTAGTTCCTTTTATGTTTACTTTTTAACTTCTTATTCCGCCTTCCTGAGGACGCCAGTGCAACAAAGCGAACAGAACAATTCAATACTTAGGAGGCCAGAAGTGATTCATGATGCTACTTTTCCCATTTGTCTCCTTTATCTCGTTTCTTATCTTTCTTCCACCATTGATTTAGCCGGTAGCTCTGCCAAATCAACAATTGAAAGAAGAGCTATGAGCGCTTTCTCTCGTAGAATCGTAGGATCAAACATCATTTTTGGTCTACCCAAGTTGGCTCGTTTTGGATTCACTTAGTTGTTTGCCTAAGTGGGTAAGCATATGGGTACAAGGGCGAATGGACAAAGAGGGGCTTACACACTAATTTCTGATGACCTGCTCTGCAATTTTTAACCCAATTTTTTTTCCATTCTGCGCCATTTACCTTCATTACTTCTCTTCTGTGCCGGCCTACTCCTTGCGTTTGAATATTTACGTTGCTTTCGCTCTATTAAAGAGGTCCGATTAGTGCCCCTATTTTCAGCTAAGTAAGGTACACCCACCGTAAATTCCCATAGCTAGACCCATAGCGTTTGCACATTATACTGCATCAATCGCACTCTACGGATCTTCAAACCGTCCTCTGTCAAATTCGCAGAAATCATTACAGTGAAAAAAACTAACTTGCACTAACTTGATCAACATCTTCGTTGGCCTACAATTGTGCACTTTGGTATGTTACGCCTAACTAGAATAGACTAAATCAGGCTAGGCTAGACTGGGTCATACTTTACCCATGGCTGTATCTCGCTTTAGCTAGGGTTGGCCTGGTTTATCGTACTCCATAATGGCGTGTTCTAAGAATCGCTTTTCACATTTTTTTCTCCCTCCTTGCTAGTTACATTTGCCCCACACCGTTCCTCTCAGTTCTACCTATGTTGTTTCCACTTACTGCCTCAAAAGCAACAGTGAGCAGACAAATCCTACTGTCTACTAATCTCTTATGGGCTTATCCCATCGGTTGACCTTCTTTCTATCTAGACAGTCTGTCAACCTCGTGCCGCACTGAAGCAAGTATAAAATTAAAAGGTTTGCCCATGCATTCGCTCAATTATCTCCTCTACCTTATCTCTTAGTTGCTCGGATTGACTAATTTAAATCTAATCCTTAATTTGCATGCAATTACTCAACTGCTTTGTTAAATGGCTTCATTTTTAGCCTTTAAGTCAACCGCCACCCATTTGTCTACTCACTTGACTGACTTTATTTTAATAGACTTGTCTATCTTTACTTTCAATTTCTTAGATAAAATCAAGCACCTCGTGGTGAAACAAAGCAGCTTCCATGCACCAAAATATTGCGTAATGCAAAAGGCTAAATTGAGTGCACGAAAGGTGAAGGCAGTATAGCGCGAAAAGCGATGCATCAAAATAACAAGAGATTTTATGGAGGATGAAGACGATTTGTAAAATATAGTCGTGTTCTCAGGGAACTTACCAAATCAAGGAAGAAGTGGCGATGACAAGGCAGTAATAGTGTAACGATAAGTTTAAAGGTGAAGTCGCATTTCAAACTTTATGACATTGTAAGCTAAATGTGTCTTTTTTATCCGATAATGCAGATGCTTAGAGATGAACACCCCCATAAACCTTTACTCGCTCTCACTTTTAGTGTTGGGTTGAGAGGATTTGAAATGAAGCCTTCTGCATTCATTGGGTTGGGTTTTGAGTTTTGATGATTCAAAAATTTTTATCGTCACAAGCAAATATGGTAGACGATAAACGAAATGCTTAGCCATGCTGGATGGGGAGGCGCCAATGAAATCAGGTATCAGTCAAGGTCTAAATTGCACGGTAACTATCCATAAAAGAACGTTCCTTTTCCCTTTATCATACCCACTAAGCCACCTTAGAAACTGCATCCAATCCATTCAGTGATCAATCTCTCATTAAATAATTATTTATTATTCGGTATCGCAGTCGCTTTGCCATCGGGTTAGCAGCATGGCATGTGCAGTCGGTGAGATCACATCTAACACACCTATGTTTCGCATACCAGTCAGTTTGTGCGGTTCAATCCCATTCTTTGTTAAGGTCATGACTAACGCATCGAGCCATGCTTCGGCTGACGGTAAAATACACATAAGGAGTCTTCACCGTGTCTGCACACGAAGGAGCATTCGCTTGCAACTTATTCATCGTTTCCTCACGCGGTCAGTGTGTTGCGCCCCAAAAATACTTGACAATATTTTAGGTATCTTGCACACTTGGTACAAGAATGAACAGAAGAAGGGAGAACAGATATGAGACGGGTCAAAAGGAAATCTAAAAGATGGTGCCGTGGTTTTTGAAAATTCATCGAACGGCGACTGATGCACTTCTGCTAAGCACTTTGAATATCTGATTAAATTAGATTTTACTTTAATTACATTTTAGTAAGCGAGAAGCGCTTTTCCACTTATGAGTTTTGCACGCCACTGAAGCTTACTCAAAGCACTGACCACACGGAATCGTATGTTAGAGTTTTCGATAGGACGAATAGAGCGTATTCATTACAGTCCTGATAAAACTGCCAGTTCTGCATTGTTGATTCTGCACAACCCATAAAAAAGATTACTGTAATGTTATTTAGATTGGTAGGTGAGGGTGGTAATTTTCAGTTTAATTCCCTAAATGTATGCTGTTATTTAACAAAACGCAGTTCGACTCTGAGTGTCGCTAATGATTGATCACATCTATTTTCATCGAGATCCCAAGTCCGGGAATGGCATTGGATTAGGTGTCTACATCCTATGATTCCTTATGATGCCCTTCATACAAAGCTTAACTAAAGGTCTCCATTCAATGGACTCATCAATTTCACTAATTATTCACAGGATTCCCATTATAAATTCATTACAATAGTTGCTTTGATCGAATTGACATAGCACTAGCATCTTTATGATACATAGGCAGCATCGCGGCTACTGAAGTGCATTAAGAGAATATCGAAACAAGGAGATGTAAAGATTTTGTCTTGAATCAGCTACTGTATTCGTTCAAGGACCAGAGACAGAACTGGCAGCCACTGGGCCATCTCTGGTAACCTCGATCCGTGTACTCATTGGACGGTTCGCGTTTGAAACAATGGAAAATTGGCAGAATGAATCACGCATATGATTTTTAACTTAAAATGTGGTGTTAATCAAAGCGGCTATGTTGTAAAACACGAAGAAACCCCTGACGAATTGAAGCTCTTTGACATCTGAACAAGGCATGAAGCAATTTTGAAGATCATTTTAATATTTCGGTTCTTTATTAACCTCTGAGAGCTTATATAATAAAATCTCTACAAACAAAGCAACTATGTCTACTCTAGGTAGCACACTAACTGTAACACCAAATGATGCTATATTCTTGCAGCTATTCCTTTTACAATCAAATTGAGTCATTCTAGCTAAACTACGGTGGTCATAACAAATTGCGGAATCGAGTACCGCCGGATAATATTTAAAAATCATTCACCTTTGATATGGCAAGCAAATCAAGCAAAATGAAACTGTGAAGGGGGCGCTGCACTTCCTCTATTGCAACTTTTGTCATCTTTGAAAGGCAGGTTCGCCACCATCATGCAATGCCGCTTGAACTGCAGCACCCTACTCGATGGATCCGTTAGTTCCGTGTCCTCACAGGTAACATAGAAGTCCGCTGATAAAGGAAACTAATTTTCCACACCTATCATGCGAGTCGTCGCCAGTTTTATGTGCCGCGTCACCAATTTTGCCTCCCTTTAGAGCTTGCTGACCCACAGTATTCCGCTGCGACGAGTGCCTTTGGGACGTTGTGGTACGTCTCCCTTCCTACCACACAGTGTCCACTTCAGCCTATGGAAAGAAAGGAAGTAGGGGATCCACGGAAGGAAGAATGCGATTAAATGTCAAGTGAGTAGGCGAGTGGTGTAATACAAGCAAATTGCAGAGTTGAAATCAAATAGGACATCAACTAGCCATCCAACGAACGACCAAAGGAGATCTTACTTTGTCCAGGATGGAACTGTGGATGCGATTGACTATAAGGACAAGATTGAAGCAGTGAATAAGATGAAAGTGTCTTTGCATCCATATCATTGGTTGGTGTCGGAGATGCCGTGCCATCAAGAGAGTGGTAAATATTTCACGTTTGTTTGCACTTCCCTACCTTACTCTTTGTTGACATGGTGCAATGATTTTCTTGCCCCTTTTTTTACTCTACCTTTCGTGAGAGTACGCCTCACGGTAGAGTCACTCGAATCAAAGAATAAAGACTTTGGAATGGACTCGGAATGAACTACGTAATCCATTTCTTTAGGTGCCTCATCATATTTATTCTCACTTTGCAAATATCTTCGCTATTTTTTCTACAGTTTATACATAGATAGTTGTGAGAAAAAGCCCATGCGGAAGCCCCTTTTAAATAATCTACGCCTTCAATTGATCGTCAGGCCGGTTGCACATCGTCATACGGGGACAGGTCGCAGCTGTGGAGAAGAGTTTTACTCTAGTTACCTCTGTTTTAACTTTTTACCTGCTTCTGGTCCATCTTACGTGTCACCGTAGGATTGTCCACCTGGCGCTCATTCCCGGCACTGTTCACAACTGGAGTTTGGAGGAATGGAAGTAAATGGCAGCTTTTACCGGACTAAATGATTAGTTGTGACCCAAATGTGGACGTGTGGGAGATCCACTAACTTCGTATCGCATAATGCTATACGACATCCCCTATGGACCCTCCCCCAAGCTTCTGCAAATTTTTCGCTTCCTTTTTACAGCTTCTTTCTACAGGAGCGTTAACGCATTAGGTGGTATAAGCGGTTCAATTTTGTGCAGACGAATCGGAGAGAAGTATAAGGATAAACCTGATCTAGAAGACAATTCACTCAGGAAACCCGTTCTGGGTGGATTAAAAAAAGCTTGCATTGATGATAGATCAACTGATGATGATGATGATCAACCATCTGTGGCACTCGAACGCGCATCCGGTTGTTGTTGCTGCTGATGATGGGGCCTTATCTAACCAAGTGAGTGAATGTTTGCCTGTCACTGAAGGCATGAACGCGAGATCACGTCCATTGCGGAATTAGCCTACTTCGAAGGTGTTTGCCCCATAACGCATTCCTCTGTCTCGCATATGCTGCAATAGCTTTACTTCTCGAATATGCGCTAATCGACTTCTCTAGTGCGTGCGTGTACACGCCTTGTTTTTTGAAAGAGTGTGAGTTGGCGAGTGGGTGGACTGCAACTCGGTGACGTAGCCTTTGGTGGTCGTGGTGGTGATGGTGATGGCCATTTGCGAATATTTAGGGCGCAAGCAAAGGATGCTTTATTGACGTATTGTGTGACGACCGCCTTTGATGTGTAGTTTGATTGACTGGTGTAAGCGATCACACTGCTTGCAAGGTTCTGTAGGTAGAGTGGATCAGTAATCAGCACTTTCATCTTCAGAGAAATAGATCTTCCTATTTACCACCTTCCTTCCCTGCATCGTATACGATTAGTTGTTAAACGATGTAAAAGTTGGTTTGGTAACGGTAAGGAGAAGGGCGTTCTCCCTCCTTCTCCCCATTCTCCCGAAACATTTTAAACAACTTGCTCACAACTCATCAATAACCGAGTTTTTACAGCCTTTTCTTATGGAATAACACTGTCATTTTGTTGATTTTGTGACAGAGCGCATTTATAAAAAAGTAAATGCGGATGGTGCCTCTCTTCCCTTCTTCCTCCTTCTCGATCTCTCTTTGCGGTCTCGGTCTGTCTGCGACCTCCCCTGCCACCCTAGCCAATGTCCGATCAAATAACCACCTCGACTTGCAGCTTCTACTGATCGTTAATTCAGCAAGAATCCCATTTCGCCTCCAGAACAATTCAGCAGAAGACTGTCAGCAAGTGGACATCGCGTTGGATGGTGGAGTAGCGACAACAACCACCCTCCTTCTGCTCCTCCTGAAACCTTTTTCGTGACCCGCTAACTAGTTACCACTGTTAGGACTGCATTGCTTGGAACGCAAGCTGTTCGTAAATTGAAGACTTACCTTCTTGCGCTGATGCTATTTCGAGCAGACATGCATGCATACATTTTCGTGTCATTCATCTTGAAAGTAGGGGACAACAAAATAACTCACGACAGAAAGTAGTGCTTTTGCGAGGTAAAGAGGACTCACGTGTTTAAGGGGTGCGCTGAGAAGGCGACACTACCGCATTTATTGTGGTAAAGATGGAAAGGGGTATCGCAAGCCATACACTACGTTACGCGCACAAGAATGTCTTTAGAGGCAATTTTGCAAATTTCTCTGCACACAATGTTTCTCAGTTAGCGAGCTCTGTACGGCCAATGTCAACTTAATATCGCATCGACTCTTAAGCCCATTAAAGATGCGCACACTACCTCCATCCTCCTCCCCACACACAGACATTCACTTCTACTTCCGAGGATCAAGTGCTGTCTAGTGCGTCGTCATCGACTACAGAAAAAAACGGCGCGGATACCATTTTCTGCTGAATAAAGGCATACACCCTCCTCCTCCTTCTCACCTTCTGGTTTAGTTCACAGTCGCCTGGTTTGGTAGCTGCTTCTAACACCACATTAATCCAAATATGCACAGGCACACAATTTAAGACGGACAAGGCCATAATCTAGCGCTCTTAAGGCTTAAATGCCTTTGAAACTTCGCCACACAAGCAACAACTTTGCGATGACATTGGCACTCGAAACCCAACGAAATAACTTGATTATATACCTAGCTAAACTGGTTTACAAAATTTAGCTAAGTTTTGCATAATCAATGCGCACGACATTTAACTTACAAAAGCAGAATGCTGTTTTGACTTTGTGTTCAATTCATGCATCTATTGCCTCTGTTAGATGTTGTCTGCACATTTGGGGAGGAGGACTAGAGCTCTGTCTAGCATGGGTCCATCATAGCGTAACCTAGCCCTCTGCAATATTCGGGCAGTCTGCCCAGTGATTGCCACTGCGCAACTTGGGCTCTTGATTGACCACCAACCAAATCTGAGGGCTTCATTATTGCATTATTATAAGTGGTATTGTAATACACTGTTCGTTATGGCCGCTAATTCTGGTTTTGGTCACATAGAGGTGACCATATCGACCTAGCTGCGTAGGCTGGCCCCGAAGGCCATGTGGGCAGTTCGTTCCCCTCTGCCTATTGAATATGTACATTCTACTTAAGCATTCTGCCTTCTTTTGCCTTCAAGGGGCCTCGCACAATTGTATTAAGCTAGTTGTTCTAATTAGTCTGCTTGGAGTTAGGAAGCTTGCTGCTGCTTTACTTCTTCCCACTTATTTGCGGAGTTGAGAAGGTTCATTTCGTAATTTAATGCCCATTTTTACGCGCATTCAAATTTTAATGAATATCAAGCAATTTCGTCGGTTTCTTCTGGATTCCTTTCCATCGATGTTATTTTGTAAACAAACGTAGAGGCATGGGAAAGGGCGCTAATTTGACTGCTTAGTGTTCCTTGTGTAAACTACTAAACTGTGTACGTTTATCATTGCAAATAAGCATTCTTGATTGCCTGCCTCCGAAATACTTGTGAATGAAGTGTTTATTGGGAACGTATTGTCACGATGATGGCTTGAAGGCAACCCACTGATAAGCTCGATTTGTTCGCCCCTCCTACTGTAGCGATGCAGTAGTTTCAGTGTGGTTTGGCGTCGTCCTTGGGTTGGCTGGGTTATCATTCCTGACGGCCATTAATTAGTAGTCGTCTCCCGGGACAGGCAAATGTGCACTGCCAAGCGTTTAGTTTCATCTACTTCTTTACTTGCGGTCTTTCTAACTATCTGTTTGGCTTATTTGGAAGGTTGATGTGTGGGTGGATAGACAGACGGTGGGGAGATCTGTTTATTTCGCTGTCTCTGGACCTGCCCGCCTAGTAATCTTCATCAGCTTCACCTCAGCGGCATAAGATGTGGCGTTGAAAGGTATGTGCAGTCCTGTCTGGTGTGAGTGGTCGTGCTGGAATCATATTGTCTTCGTCAGAACGTTTGGCCGTTAGAGGTGCTAAAAGTAACATATTCCTGACGCCCTCGTGACACGTGTTTTAGGAGCATTGCTGCTAACAGTGATGAAGGTGGAAGTTGATCGTAGTGGAAAGGAATGAAATGTTTCGCCGTGTCAGCTGCCTTATTTACGCATGGTACTTGTGGTTCTACCATTTAAAGCACACGCACATATTGACCGGTCTATTACACATAATGTTGGTTGACTGAGTGCTACTATGCGTGTATCCGATGTAATGGAGCTGTATGTGCACTAGATAGTGTGAGCCGAGGAGGAGCGTCATTAACAATTACATGCCCAAGGTATAGTGGCAAGTATTGGATGCACGCGGGCCTCCAACCCTGCATTCCAGTACATGACGATATGGAACGTTTGTCGCGTTCCTTTTTTAATACAGCGTTTGATGTTAAGCTGATAAGCTCTACGCAGACATGGACAAAGGCGCGGTGTGGTCCAGTATGCACCCTAGTGCTGTGACATTAAGTGGCTTTATGTCAGTCACACGAGTGCTTTTTTGCTTTCGTTTCTTGGCTCACTTATTTTGCACCTCTTCTTTATTTACACAGGCACAGGGTTCTCTTTACTTTATACCAAAATGGTGAAATGATAAAATGCTATAACAAGTAAAGCTACCTTAATATGAATGAACACGAAGAACTAGTGCGTAGCATCAACTGGACGGAAACTCAGATTGGTCAAGCTGTAAGGCGTTATATGAACTTCTTCGTTTTTTATATGAACTTTGTTTAATTGATTGTCAACGATTGAGCCGCCTTAACTTGTCATACTTTTGACTTTTCTGTCAGGCTCAGAATCAACGTTACAAAACAAAGAGTGTCGGTGGAAAATTTCTGGTAATGCGACGCCTGTAACAGCCAAATGTTCTTGACTTGGAGAGAATTCTCTGTCAAAGGCTCATATCCATTTTTAAGGTACCTCCGATGTTGACTCAACGTCGTTGATGAGTTCCAAATGCGACGAGACAATAGAAAGTGAGTTTTGATCCGATCGGCTCAGACAAAGGTACTTTAAACGTCGTAATTGTTTGTCTTTCGTCTGGGTTCAGAAAATCAGCCAAACTTAAGCCAAGAGAAGTAGCAGCCGTGTCCAAACATTTTTGGCTGGCATTTAAAATTCACTGACTTAGATTTGTACCACCCTCATTGGTGCTGCAGTAGTGTCATTTGGTAGATATACATACATATTTGTGCGCATGAGGCCCTATTAATTAATGCTACGGCTATTTTTTGTAAAGTGAGGGCTAACCAGGTTGACAAATATTGCAAGTGGAGTTGGAACAGATTTACTAGAGAAATAACAGAAGCCTTTATAGAGTGCGGCATAAGGGTTACTACAATGTCAGCTAAAAGTGGCATTTGTGCTGTCAGCGGGACAGTGATTTGAAGCAGTCCTTGCAGGAAGCATGCAAGTGTGCTGATTCCCCTTGACTTATTTGCATTTTTTATTGACGTCCAACAAGTGCTTTTGACCACGAAGGTCTGCGTTTAACATCGTGGCGCTGTATCACCAGTCCTTCATTCAATATCAGTCCTCCACAATTGCATTAAAGAGCCAGTATGAAAGATGTTGTTAGACGTTATGCAAATTGCAGCATCTATCCACCTCAACTCAATAAAAATTGTGTGCAAAATGTTACTTTTAGAAAGGTATCAATTCAAGTGGAGTGCCTCTGTCCCGGGCCAGTAAATTTACTCGATGTGCCCTCCAGTTAGTTATTTGGAAGAAGTGTGGTGGAAATGAATGAAATGAATACAAGATAGCTTCGGCATGCCCTAGCTACTTAGTTGACAGCAGGTCTATTTAACAGCATTTTTCCGCTTCAATTACCAATCTCGAGTCCTGCCAATCGTAAGACAAGCATCTACCTGCAAACTATTCTCATGTGACCATTCACGGAATGCCTTGTGACGCCAATTTGTGTTGGTAATGAAAGTGGCTTACAAGAATAATTCTGTCTTCACACATGTTGCAACCATTCGCCTCACCTAGTAAGACATCCACAATAAATGTAAGTGATAGTGGCGAAAATTATTGGAAGTTAGTGATGATTGGATATAGTGGGTAAAGATTTGAACAAACGAATGTACCGTTGTGATGTTGCAGCGAATGCAATTTCCGTCTCCCAGCGTGACCGAAAGAGCTTACTGCTGATGCGAAGGGGAAAGTAGACTGTACAACTGCGCTTTTCACTGGCCGCCTTGCCTCCGAGTGTTTGCGATCGGCACTGCGAAGCAAGTTAGTTAGACCTAATGGCAAATTGTTAGCCACCAAGTAAGAAAATGCTAAGGATTAAAAGCGATGTTAACTGGATGGCTAGAGCCTAGTGCAGCTTATTGTTCATGTCAAAATTAAGCACTGCAACCACTGCTATAGAACACAGCATTATCTTGCATGTATAGACCAGAAAAAAGGGTGGGGTAGGTGGCTCTGTTTCATTATAAATCAGTGAGGTTGTCTTGGAGCGATTGGAGCAATTAAATAGCGAAAATTCTTAATGAGGAAAGAGATGTATTGGATTAAAAATGAAAAACTAACGCGGTGTCTAGATCCTATCCAATCGCAAAGCCTGAAAGAAGGTTTTTTGGAAGGAGAAGGTCTTGCGCTGCCATGCATCAGGTTTTCATAATTTCTTCAAATATTACCGACTAGATGTACTGCAGCAACAAATGCTTGGTCTACATCTACATCTACATCAGCAATTGAAAAAAAAGGAAGTGTAGACTATCGAAGCAGTGGCTGAATGATTTTTGAGTCTGACCATCACACACTGCAATGCAAAACTGCTTCTCATCACAAGTCAGTCACTCAGTTAGCAAGCAATCGGAAATGCATCGCGCAACTTTATGGTCCATGCAATAGGAGAAAAGGTAATTCTGATAGAGTTGAAAGCATATTTTTTAGTTATCCCACATGGGTGGCACTTATTTTGGCGAGCCTTCATAATTCTCCTAATTGATGTAAGTGTTAGCGGTTGTTTCATCACAGTTATTTGTTGCTGAGAGTTCTTAGCACTCCAGCATCCGATTCTTGTGCTGCCGATCCTCACGTTCCTCTTTTCTTCAAAAAATGCACATACAAATGAGTAATATTTCAAAATTTACTAGTGATGAAGAATTTGCAGGAACATACAACACTGTGAAGATATCATCACAGCTTCAGGGGGAGATGCAGACATCAGGAACGGTAAGGAATCAGAATTTACAGTTTTGTGCTGTTCCACACCAAAGTGCCGCCAGGAGACGTAACTAAACATTCCGGTCCCCCCTTTCCTTCTCGATGCATGATCTTCAATGACTTTGCGATGGTAGCAGTGTTTCCACATGGACAAAGAGCACGCGAATCCCTCATTGGATAGCGGACGTCTCGTCCGCAGAACGGAAGCAGCAAGCAGCCCAGCATCAGTGCCTATGCATAACAAAGTGCGGTGATAAACCAAGTTTCCTGTGAAAGGAGGCGTCTGCAATGGTGGATAACTTTAACAGCAGGAGACATCAACCTAGTCAGCAATTAGACACCTGAGCGGTGTAGACGTCGATTGGCCAGTAGCGGCAGCGCCAATGTTAATTTCCAGCCCACCATACAGTGGTGATTATAAAGACCCTTTATTTTTTATTTAAACTTGCCAATTTCCTGTGTCGGCTTGACAATTAGTGCAGCTTGATGTGAGAATGTGCAGAAGACGAATGCATTTAGGCTAGTGGTTCCGGCAAATTAAGCCCAAAATTGTCCTCTAATTCCGAGGGTAATGTAGGGTGGGGGACGGAGGGAAAGAGGAATTACCCTTCTGACTAACCTGTCATGCAAGTCAGGATCAGCCTCTTAGTAGTACGCACTGAACTCGTTCAGCTTAACCACACCAAAACACCCCTTTACCTCCACCCAACCACTACATCCACCTCACAACTACTCAGTGCTGCTATTAAGGCATTCCCTCTTTCATTGTGCCCGACTAAAAGCACATCAAAAGCTGACTGTTTGAAAAACCGGAATTGATGCGATAGGCATGGAGTCGTCTCTTGTATACGTCGCACTACACTTGTGTTACAGTCTGGTCGTCGTTTGGCTTGAGTTTAGCCAAGATTAAATGTTGACCACAAACACCCGTCTTACTGTTCGATATGAAGACAAACGCTGGCGACCGTGGGACGGATTCATAGGTCGCGAAAAATACTACACATACTAAAACTGTATACGACCCAGGAGGCCATTTTCTCGTAAAAAGAAGTTGCGATTGGGAGTGAAAATCGAAGGGATCACTATGGGAAAAACACGTACGCATCGAAGAGTCGCCCAAACAGTAGGGCAAGGAACAACTATTACAAATAAGGTGCATAAGACCTGCTCAATAGTACCCCCCTCCCTCTATAAAAATGGCAAGTAATTAGAAGCACAAGGCAAAGGTGGCACAGAAGAAAAGAATTCACAACAGAATGTGGGGCTGGATTGACAAAAAAATGCTTAATTTTGGAGGTTAAAAGCTAAAAAAGAGATAAAGAAGAAAATTTGAACCTACTAATGAGTTAATTGCAAGCTTGGAGACGGAGAAAAGCGAGCTATGCTAAGGTGCTTGCCTAAACAAATGACAGAAATAAAATGCCTGGCTGCTCCTTTTATATCCTTAGAAAGGTAAAATCTCACACGAAGGAAAAAAAATTCGTAGCGATCAAATGAAACAATGCAAGAAGGAGGGCCAACAAAACCATTGTAAAACTTACAATTTCATAAATGAAGTCAACTTACTTAACATTACACACAATAATTGAATCTGAGACACAAAACCCTAGTGTTCTACCAAGGGTCTGTAAATGGATTTTCGTCTACTCTTCGCAGGCGAACAAAAGGCAAATGAGACTTCAGCTTGTCAAATGATCGCCTTTTAACTACTTTGGGTTTTACGAGGGAATCGCGAAAATGGAGAAAATTAGCAAGAAGGTAGTGCCAACCGAATAACGAGAATAACGAATTGTTGGCTTTGAATCGCCATCCTCAAAGTTACCTAAAAAAGACCACTTAACCAAAACCTAGCAAATCGCTAAGCATAAGTAAATAGAAAATGTATGAAAAACACAGAAAACGGCACAATTGAATCGTTAATCATTCTATCGAGGATAAGAGAGATTTCCGTGCTAAGAGAAAGGAGTAACCTTATGCCCCTAACAAAAAACAGAGACGATGGCAGAGTGAGAAGAAGCAATAGCACAAGGGCCAATTGTAAAAACACTACGCGTCAAGCACTCGATGATGCGTCTCATGCCTATTGTGATGGACACAGTTCGACGCAGTGATCCCTGAATGAGTCCTGCAACCCTGTGGATAGACACTGACCGATTAAGAATGCGACCCCTAGGAGAAATGCAGACTGACAATGTTGATACCCGGTTATGGATCCCGTGTCCGTGACGTTAAGGCACTGGACTTATTCGCATGCGTTTGATGATTTTGAACACCCAACCATCTAATACCATTTTGCGCGACTCCCTAATTGAAGACCAAGTCTTGTGTAGCAGATGCTATACTTACTCGTTAGAATAGTTATTCTCTGCGCCTTGCAGGAAAACGGATTCAGGAGTACACGAAAGGCCTTTGACATGCATATCTTTTGGCGTTGATTTCATTTTGCGGAAGGTATTGCATGGTAGATCAACATGGCCGTAAGCTTAGTTAGCCTGACAGTGGAATGGTGGGGATAGATAAGGCCTGGTGAGCAGCAATGGAGGACAGACAACTGTGCTACAATCTGACACTGAGATTCAAGTGGCTGAGTTAATCGCATTTGAGGTAAAGCAGAAGGCAAAAGTAATGCCACTGAGGGTGGCGATTAACCCTTAACAGCCCCAAAAATTAATGTTGTTTGTATCAGCACCTTGATGACCAACTAAAACTTCCAACCACTCACCCATCTGCTGCCACTAACTCAATAATTTTTCTGCAGATTAGACACACACGCACTCACAGCTTCAAGGAAGCGCTGTAAGCAAAATTAGCCTCTTAGAGGCACTGTATTCGTCCTCTCGTAACATTATTTAATCAGAATGTAAAATGCTCAAAGTGCATTGAGATCTCAACCTCCAAGGCTGCGAATCAACTCCACGAACCCATCCATTTGATTTCGTTCATGATTCGAATCTACCGTGGTCATAGCAATCAGACACTTATGAGAGGTTTTAACAGTACAGGGTCCCTGACTTAATAGTAAACGCATTAACAATGGCTTTGGCCCTTTCTTGATTGCTATCATTAAATACTGAAATGGGGTGAGAATGGAAGACCTTTGATACAGACAGCACTTTTTGTTCTCGATGTACATAGATATCTCTTTACCAGTCTTTATGCATTCATTGAAGGTTCTTTAAATATTACAAGCAAGTAAATTATCCTTAGTGGGTATTTACATTTGTCCGGAGTTCATTTCGCAACGTCTGGTATCCTTAATTTTCTTGATGTATGGACTATGTGGTCATGTAGGTAATCCGGCAAATCACAAAGATCAGTCCGTTCCACCTCCGTGGAACTGCGAGTCGTCTTTGTTGCATATTAACTAGTCGATTTCTACCTCGAAAGGTGCTGACTCTACCCAAGTGATAGTCATTAGTCGATGTCTAGCAATATCAGCATATAATTTGATATTTTAGGGATGTGCAGCGGTTGCGCGATGGCTGCGTTGTATATAAGACCCAGGCACTTGAGGCAAGAATACTAGCGCATGCGTGAAGAGAGGATTAATTGCGCAACGCAAAACATACAATATCTTTTAGAAGATTCGCCGACTTAATTTTAGTAATTTTTAATTTTCTCTCACTCGGCTCCTTCGTAGCCTACCATTATAGTATCTCAAATTCCCTTCTTTTCAGTTCCCAACAACTGGTGGATGGGGATGAAAATGCAGTGTTGTTTGACTCCAATCAATATTAGGGGAACGTCTGCAAGAACATAGTGCGAGAAAAAGACTCTTTGATGATATTTGACGAAAAAAAGTGGTAATAACTGTTTTAAAATCTCGAATCTCACCTTTGCACTTTCGCGCTCACCAGGTCTTCGCCCCCAAAAATGGAAACCACTTCGTCACTGAGGAAGAAAGAGCCAAAACTGCTGCTAAAACCCATTGTTATTAAAAGTAGTCTGAGCACTTACGAAGTACACTCAGATGTCTCTGTGCTGCAATGACAGTGCATTGGGGAGAGCAGTATTAGACACAAGTGAGATGTTGGAATGAGTTGGCACAAATAAATAACTATTTTGAGAATTATATGCCTTCGTGCTATTGTGTGTGATTCATTCGAATCGAATTTGCATAAAGTGCAATGCAGCATTGTCAACGCTGCCACTTAAAGATCACAATTTTGTCTCAAGACTGCGTGGCAGGTGAGTGGATCGGTTAATAAGCAGCGGGAACAGCAAGCGAATCACAGTCCTCATCATCACTGCCAACTCCCACTTTCACCCAACTGCGGTTGGCTCAGACATAAGAGGCAATATATTTAGGTCTGGTGCTGAGGTTCAGCGTGATTACTATCCAGTGCAACTTGTATTTCACAGTAAGTGAATAAAGCGTAAAACGAAAGCTGCAAAACGCTATTTATGAAAGAATAGTGAAGAACTCAGTGAATGGGTGTCCAAGCTGCTTCAACAGGCATACTTAAGAGAAAGTGACCTTAGGAACAATTGGGTTAGTGTGCAGAACACCACTGGTATTTTTTCGATGCAGAATGTACTAAAAGAGCTAACGCTTTCACTTTGATTCAGTGAATCTTTTTACACCTCCTAATATTCATTCCTATTTACCGATTGCATTTCAATCCAGACGTTTTGGGCTAAAAGTATATTCAAAGCAGATTCTTGATAAAATAAGACAAAGTGCTAATTTCGTTAACAAAATCAAACTCATGTATTTTTTCTGCTGTACTGTGATACCTTTTAAGAGAGCAGCCTTGCAGTGTCAATGATTTTCTCCGTGAAATTGGATTCTTCCGAGCTGCGCTAAAAGGCGAATTTCATTGCGTAAATTGGGACTTTAGTTGGTGCGTAAAACGATGAACACATCAGTAGCTTTGGAGCGACAAAAACCATTGCGGAGTAACAGTAAGCGATAGCAATGTATCAATTTTACTATAACGGTTTGCAACCCTAAGCAAACGAAATTGAATAAACTACATTTCTACTTGATTTCGTATCCATTCCCATCGGAGTTCTACTGAAGGGATATATCGCCTCAGAAATGGAATGTAATAAGCACTTAGGTGTACGTAGAATAATTCGATACGAAATATGTTTTTTTAGCCCATAACAGTAATAAGCGGCTACAGTGTTCTAAGCTCAATACAATTTTTTTAAAAATAAATCGCTGCCGTTTACTTATGCCTTTGGCATAAAGAAAAGTGCTTCACCTAAAGGTGAGGTGTAGAGAATCTTCGCCCTTAATAAGTCGATGCAAATGATCCGAACCTCTGATTTAAATTTTTGTTTTGCAGATATTATACTCATAAGGCGTGCATTGACACTTTCAAAAATGGAGGAGAAGCAAGCAGAAAAGGAGACTAGAAATGAGAAAATGAAGTAGAAGCATAACTGAGCAATGAGCTGCACACATTAGTGCCACAACCGCTTTTAGCATGTTTTGTGCCTATTCCCTTCGTGCTGTCCCCGTGACTTTATACACGTCCCACACTGACCTCATAAAGCTGATTGGTTCCCCCATTGCCACACAATCACTACAACTATGAGGTCACCGTGCTTTAGCGAAGAGGCAGATTTTTGAGCACGGAAGCCACATGGAGAGATTTTGCTTAGTTTTGCAGCGTACTGAGGTAGAGGAACGTCGCCTCATCCTACCAACGCAAGATGTACTGTGCTTTCATAGCACACAAGAAATTGAAAGGCGCTAAGGTGGACTGATATTTAAGGCGAGATATTTTAAATATCATAAAATCACAAGTAAGTGAGTACTGCTTGTTACAGTTGCTTTTACTTGTATGATCAGGCTTCAGCCAAATCTCTTTTGCCCTTTTAAGCACTCTCTGTTGAAAATCCCTGCTCATGCGAGCAAATGTGCTGTGAAAAGTGAGATTTAAGAGAACGTCAGGAGCTAAGATCACACAAACTACGCACAATATGTCAGCGAAGTGACTGCTTCGGTTTTATCGTATCTGTGCGCATTTACCTTATCGTTGAACAAGCGATGTGGTTGGAGGGTTCTATCCCATACAATTGCAAATGATTTCTTTACTCACGTCTTATTTAAATTAGTACTTCACTATCAATTTGAGTATGTTTCATGGTGTAGGTTCTCTTGAAATGTATTTCATAGAGCCTGCGACAGTTGCAATCCAAAGATTGCGCTTATTCACACCTGCGAGTTTATCAGGCTGCGACTGGCTGCACTGGCAACGGGCGTTACAGCGTGACACTGGTTTCATTTATTTGTGCCATCAACGCGAGAAACAGTCTCGGTCTTCTAAAAATATGTCGTTGAGGTAAGAGTATGCTGGTTTCCCCGCACGCCGGTTTTAAAGAAATGCGTAAAAAGTGAAAAACACCTGAATATCAAAGCCAATTCACCAAAACTAAAAGCCAGAAATGTTGGCAGAATACAACTCCTCTATCTCTAAAAATAATATACTCCGTAGACTTCAAAATACTGGTCTAGTCTGAGCTTCAGCAGGATTGCGACCTACTAGCTTTTTTCATTCGAAGGCATTTCACATTCAAGACACCCGAGTGTGTCAGACACCATCGTTTGAAAATTTCACTGATAAAGAGGAAGCACATAGCAGTGTAAACTGATGTTTGTAATAAATCGCCCACCGTGCTGCTTGATATCAATCAGGTCTCTGCACTTTCTTTGGAGCACTCGGTGCTGAGACTTCCATCACTTCGTATAACATGTTACAGAAATATACAAGGCGAGACAGTGATCGGTGATGAAATCACTTAGTTCACGCTAGTCAACGAAGCCCGTTCATCACCTTGCTTTAATACTTTGCAACTCATTCTACTTCTCTCTCACTTATAATCTCAGAATTAGTCTCATCTCACATTTGCCAACACTTCATAAACGACTTAAATCAGGTTTATGTGTGCAGGAATCCCGTGCTTTCTGCCTCTTCTCGAGAGTGTGCAATGGCTGCGACCTTGAGATGGGATTTCTACACACTCGTCGGCTGAGGCTAAAGGCAACATCAATAGAAAGGCAGAATGACATTTTCACCCAGTGCATACGTGTCACGAGCACCAGCAGTTGTGTAATGCTTCAAAGAAATTCAGTGTTGTGAGGTGGCGACGTGGGCGGAGTTGTGTGTTGTCACACAAAGACCCACTAGAAACGTGTGGGTATATGAAATATATGTCAAGATCAATGCCGAACCGCTAAACCTTAGCTGCTTAGGTTGAAAAATAGCACCCTAAGCTTACGGATCACATAAAAACCATGTCTCTAAACGTTTGGTTAAATTGATCTTTGCGGCCAAATTTCAAGTATGCGAAACCAAACTATACCGACCATTCAGCGTGGACTGCGCTAATTTTCACGCTGCTTATCAGCACATTCATAATACAATAGTCACTGCAGTTAGAAACCGTTCTTAATGACTAAGTGAAGATCCGAAACATGGAACAAGATGCTGTGGACTTTTAAAGGGGTGAATTCCATTTTGGAAGAAGAAGAAGAAGTGCTTTGCAACACACACAATCTGCAAACCACTAATTATTAAATGAAAGTGGTGATTTGAAGAAGGATTATAGCCTGTGTGTTAAGAGATGCTGCTCATGCTTGAACCACTTCAAATTAGCTATCAATGCAGTCTTATTTACGCCCATTTAGATCGCAAACAAACTTAACGATTTAAACATGGTCGTGGAAGAACGTGGTTGCTCTCCTGAGTTTGAAACACTTTGTTACCTCATGTCCCCTTTGCGCCTATAATAAAGATGTCGAGAAACATCCAGCATTCTCAAATCAGGGGTAATAGAGGAGAAGGATAGTCTACAGTGCCAGCAGATAAATAGAAGTAAGTGAAAACGTAGCAGCATATTGTGATGGATTTCATCTGTTTTATCCCAGTTGAGTTTGGAGCTATTTGATGACAAAGAGGCTATTTGAGTTGTATCACAGACATCCGATGCAGATGGTGGAAGCAGATCCTCCCCATGCGTCGTCGTCTCTGTGCAGCGCCAGGTTTGTTAGCTAAGCCGAAATGACCTGTGCCACTGCACGCTTCCCTGCGCACTCCCAACTTAATCTAGGCTATCTTACTATATGGCAATCGTTTTATGAAGCGTTCTACCCGCTCTTGCCATTATCCTAGTCTCCGGCAAAATGTTTAGCACTAGGATTTGTGTATTTTATCTAAAAACTTGTTCATCTTTATCCTAAATGGCTATTGACAATGTAATATATATTACTTAGCATTTATACGTTTTTTTTTTGCACTTTTTTTACTAATTGAGAATTTTTTGAAGTGTGGATGCTATTGATGAGCCGACGTCTAGAACTGCGTCTTGGCCGTGTTCCACGACTTTGCTTCGTGGGTTTAGCGATCTAAATGCATCATCTGGATTCGCTCATTAAGGCCAATTTAAGTAATCCAATGGTGTTGCCACGTGGCTTTCCTCCTCATTTGTGCCTGATCTAAACAATTGTCTAGAATAAGTTGTAAATTGTTGCTTTAAACCAAGTAGTGCTAACGAAAGAAGCCGTAACGTTAGAAGCATTAGTGTGTAATTAGGTGAGGGTATGACCGACGGTGTCATCCAAAGGCTGATGAGTGCACCACTGCTGATGTAGTAAAAAATGAGGCCTCGCAGATTGTATTCGCAGTTGCATGGATAACTGCAACAAGCAATGCAAATTAAGGTATGGAGAGAAAAGGAAGAAAGAATGAGGACCGGTTCTCTACAAAGATGTTATTATCGTAACCGTCACCCCTGTTTAGACCTTATTTCCTACGTATTGAACGACGCTGCTCCCAACTCATGCTTGCTGTTTTCGTTTGGCAGGTTCAAATGTCGGTGATGTGTCACTCGAATGCAGACCAGAGGTCCGCTGTCCAAAACGGATTTTATGTGTATTTTGTTGGTGTAGAAACAACGCTACCATCGTGAAGTTCATAAAATTCATGCGCCAAGAAGGAGAGGGGAAACTGGTGTGATTAATTGTCTTCCGGCAGCAACCTAATGTGGAGCACCACAAAACTCTCTCAATCCTGAATCCTTACTATTTTTAATGCCTACGTCTCCCTTGCCAAGCTATGATGGTGTTTTACGTTCCTGTTAATTTTACATCATTAGTAAATTTTTCTTTTTTTCGTGCTACTTTGCAAACAGATGAACGTGGGGATTGAACGAGGTTGCGTAGGGGATGATAACTTTGCTTATTGATAGGCGTGAACGAGGTGTGTGGGATAAAGTGGTCTACTTTAGCGTTTTGGATAGGGCATCATCGCCTGTGGCAGGGAACCGTCTTATGGATATGGGCTGTTTGAAAGTAGTACAGGCGTTCGATTAAGCCTGGGAACTTATTCACTTATCATTCACGACCCACAATGTTTTCCTTCAACCTCTACTATTAAAAAATCCACTTCTGTTGGAACAATTGAGAATAACGTATGTGGTGGGTGGAACTGATGCCATTTTTAGTGCAAAGCTTGCACGCTCAAAAGATTCGTTAAGCCATTTACAAAATTCAGCGTTAACGGAACGGTCACAATCCTAGGCCATCACTTTCGAATGCTGACAGATAAACGTGCTGATCATGCTTTTCCCAAAGGGGATGGAAAGTATACCCAAGTGATATTCCCGTCTTGCACAGGGATATTCCACAGCATGATGTTGGTATCGACTTTGTGTTGAGCGGATTATAGGAAGTAGATTTCACCTCGAAGCTACTGAAGTGACGATTTCTGCACTGTCCAATGGCCGTACTGTCTCGCTTAACTAAAGAGCAAGTGAGGACCCAAACAAATTAACTAGGCCGCCACTTGAGTTCCTTTTAAGGTTTTGCAAAGATTGCAGGACAGCTGTTTAAACTGCTGAAAGGGTGGGGACGATTTTTCAATAAAATAATGGGCATGACAAAGGACGTAGAGAACTGGGTCACGTGTCTACCTACGAGCTCATTCCAACATCTTGAACCCTTGAGCCGAGCAACTTCACCGTGCGTACACTGAATGATGACGCTAGCGATGCAGCCGTGTTCGACGTACTCCCACAGAAGGCCGAGGAACAAAGAATTGGGCAAATCCGTCATCGGCGCGCCAAATCAACAAAAAGTAAGGCAAGAAAGTGCAGCTCACCGTGAACTATTTGCCACTCACTTGACAGTAGGGCATCTTAGACATCACCCCATGGAAACAGATCATCAGACGCTGAACTGCTTGGTTGAAAGTAATGCGAAAGATAGGTCATTCGGTTGCACGTTGGTACGATGGGCTTCGTTGGTATGATTTCACAGAGCAGTGCAGGAACAGAGGAATGCATGGCACTAAAGGCGCCTTAACCTGCAGAGCAGTTGCTGCAGAAGTAGGTGGTGTTGCAGTGCAAGTAATGCCACATGGTTGAGCAAATGTGCTAAAAATTGTAAAAGAAATGCTCCAAGTACCGATTCCTACACTGCCTCTAGGTGGATTGACTTCCAGAACAAAAGGTACTGTTTTTCTACGCCCAGTTTAGAAGTGCTCAAGTTCCGTCGAATCTGATTTAAGTACACTTTCGGGCTATCAAGTTCTCGCTTCCTACCCTCACCCACAGCGTATGGCCACTAGGCCTTCTAGGAGCCAAAGTAGATATTGTCGTCTTGGCTTTGTTCGGTAGCGAGATTGTACTCCTCAAAGATAGCTACAACTGGCACTTTTAGTTACCTTTCGTGGTAGCTGAGACACTTCTAACAGTACCTTTTGAGTTTCAAATCAAGAAGCAAGGACGAGCACTCTAGTGCATTACTTCACGGTTTTCCACACCTCTCATTGCACATTGTGTGCACGGAATGGGAACAGATAAAGTAAAGCGCACGAGAAGAAGGGACAGGTGGATTAGGAGCAGTTTGTTAAACATGGCTTTACCACACACGCTCCTGACAGGCGTTTAGAAGCGATATGAGAGATTTACAGTGGCAGCAAGCAAGATTATTTAGAAGCAGTGATTTGCCGAACCTAGGAAACTGCCAATCTTCGTCTTTTGAATGGTGCTGGCCATATGCTCACCCGTTATGCACGATATTTGGGCACTGTCATCCCTTCTGACGAGTGCATGCCCAGGAAGTGTGACAGCTCATTGAAAAAAACTGCGTTTTTTCAGACCCACTGGCAATCCTCAGTGTAAAGATGGTCCAACACCAGTTTTAGGTTGGCGTTGTGCTCTCATTTGTCTGTGTCAGAGACGAGAAGGCCATCGAGTTTTGAGTATAAACCGAATTTTGCGGACTACATAAGGCGTTGGAAGTTGGTCGCTACGCCAGCGTCTAAATGGCCTTTTCCGAAAATTCGTGTATCGGATTTGGCTTTGCGAAACTTGGATTCCATCTGCTCGCCTTCACCACTTCCACATTTTGTCATCCTGAAGTTGAAGCATGGGTAGAGAACTATTTAAGCCAAATTGACAAATCGAGCGATTCACTTGCGTGGAGTAGAGGAAATGCGTCCGCCTTAGTTACGACGTCCAGATTTCTATAGTTTCATGCACAATCGCATGCTATGGTCGATCGTCTTTATTAGCACAACCGCAGAGGCTCACGGTGACTTGGCCCTTAATTACGCCTTTTGCCAGACGGTTAACTTCTAGCAAATGAGGCAGTATGCGTCTAGGTGGTTAATAGATGTGTCTAGCCTCACCGGTGTCTGCCACATGCTTCACAAAACTCTCTTGACCCAACCTAGCGCTTTGTCGTGGCAAGGATTTCGCGTACTGGCTTAGTGACTCGCAATGTTTTTAACTCGTTATGAGAAATATGAATTGGTTGTGTGTACGTTCACCGAAGTTATTTACGGGTATGGCTGTGGCTTTATAGAGGGCACTACAAGTGTCACATGCGATTCCATCAGTAGCGAAACAGGTGAGTTTGCTTTAATGCCTTACTGAGTAGATTGGGTGCTCTTCGCGAAATTTATGACGACTTGGATGTTGCGTAGAATATTAGCATCGGAACATTATGTGCTAAGCCAGTTCTGGACATTGTTTAGGTTTCTCTCCCTGTACAGACTTCTAACGATGCGTATTGCTGCTTCCTCGACTCATGACTTGTCAACATCTAGAAAGTGTTCGCTTGAGCCGATCTACGGTACTCCTACTTCACCTTGCCAAAATGATGGTTGAGGTGTGTGGTCCCAGCAACTGATTGATAATCTTAACCACAAAGTATGTAAAGTACTAAAACAGTTAATTGATCATCCCACTGCTAGATCTTTTCGAATTGCTCTATGCTGCAGTAGAAACGCAGTTCCATTGCACTCCTAGAATGCGTGGAATCAGTTTCATTTCCACGACTTTTGTTGTGAACTAATATTGTCACCACCAAACTGTTTCTCAGGGTGCACTCTTGGTGTGTAGGGCTGGCTGTCCCGTTGTTTTCTTGAATACATTTTCAAAATTAATCACAGAGTAGCATATTTTGTTGTAAATGAGCCACTTACAAAGATTCTTTGGAAAAAGACGAATCCGCAATTTAAGAAGGCAGTTACTAGACCCCGCATTTATGTGGCATCAAAGCAACAACAACAGCGGTCATAATGCGCGCCAGCAATGGGATCTTGGCACACATGCCTATATGACAACTCGGGTGATGAAACCGGTTTCCTACTAGTTGGATTTTGTTAGTTTCACCCTAAACGTTTTATGGAATGGGACGATTTGTAATCCTGCTGTACGGCAACTTCTTCGCCCTACTTAAAATTTAATGAAATTTTCCAGTGCCCCATAGTGACTTTGCACCACAAACAGTACAGGGTAACTTAATGAGCATTTCGTCTGAACAAGTCGAAATCTGATGAGCAGGAGGCAATTTTAGATCCTTTCCAAAAATTTATAAGTGAATGATAATGTCTAGAAGGTGGAGTTTGCGCTCCAGACTTATTGACTTTGTATGCAAAAAACATTCAAGAAGTGATAAATGCTAGTTGTAAGGAGTACAGCGACATCCCACAACAAAGTTAACGTCGTCACCTAGAGCATCCTAGATTGCACTTTATCACAGTAAGATAAGTGCATCACCTTGTTAATTTCTCTCATACATTACACCTTCCTTCTTAGCCGATTATGAATGGAATATAAAAGTGTCGCGTGACGTTAAAATCGACCGCAGAGTAAAAGATTTTATTAGGCCAAAACATGGTTGCCTGATGGCATTGAAAGAAAGCTAGTGTTTGCGATTCGGGCATGCAAACCTGTCAAGTGGTGGTAGAAGCCACACCTTTGAAATTCCACCAAAATCCTTGAGAAGTCACGTGCCTTGAAGCAAATCAGCACCATTTTTCCAAGTTTTACGATATTTAGGCAAAATACTGTAGTTCCAAGTATGCATTTATTTAGATGCTCTCACTCGTTGCACTTTAAGAAGTGCGAATAGGAAAGTGCAAAGCCGAACTTCATTAAGCTTAAGCTGTTATACTCCTTTTGAAGACTTAAGCATGATTGACTTATCAGGTAACATTCGGGATTTTGTTGGCGTACACCAATACCAAGGTCAAGAGGGTCGAGCTAGTGCGTGGCTGTGAATTGTACACGCTGTACTTAGAAGTCGCAACATCGAAAACTACTCTTAATACTTCATTCAGTTTTACGATGCGAGTTAACATTCAATGTCAATTTGGAATGGGAATAAATAGTTATCAAGGTATTTTGCAAGCGGACCCTCTTGATGTACATGACATTGCGTTATGGTTCAAATGCATGATTAGCTAAGCGATAGCAGAATAATCTGAGTCTGCTTGTCCAACCACGTCCAAAAGTAAACATTAACTTGGGACGATAGCAAAACCTATGGAGACACCAGCATAGGATCATGTAGGGGCCATGCAAAGCATTTCGTACACGATCAGCGTCAGCTGTGCATTCGCAAAGCATGAGATCTTTACTGACCCTAAACTACCTGTTATTTCTTTTCACATTTACCTTAAATTTCACTCCTACTGTTGCTGTGTTGATCGGCAAGGCTGCGCCAAGTCTAAAGACAGATCGTTCCGACGTACCAAGCCTTTGCAAAGTCGAAACGGTAGCTGCGAATAAGGATGAGAACAAAGGACTTAAAAAAGTAAAGGAGGCGAGGCTGTTTTCATGACAAATAGGTCGCGTCCTCTTCCAGCAGTTTATAAATTTGTCCACTGCCATAACTTCAGAAACACCTAATGTTCCTCTTGTCTTAAGATTACTCATATTTGTCATTGACCACTCGCCTCTGCTCAATGCCGTGGCACTACATTCTATAAAATGATTGAACTGGTCTACATTACCCCATCTCTATGCAATGCTATAATGTTAAGTGTCACAATGCTGCGTCGCGAACAACATTACACTGATTAATTTCACAAGAACAGAAGTTAGCACTTTGCTGCTATACCAAGCCGAAGAGAGGATTATATCATATGCATTTCTTCCTAAGAGTTCTCTCTAATAAAGCTGGTTCAGAAATTCCTCATAGCATAACCATAATCACGCAATCGAATAAAAACTCCTTCAGTGCGTGATTAACACGGAATAAGAGCGAGGAGGAAGAAGTAAGGTAGGGAAGGTGGAGGCAGTCACAAACACGTACTAAGTTAAAATTTATGGCCGACCCAGCACTATTCATTCAAAGCATAAAACGTAAAAGGAATTTGCTGTCTTGACGAATCAATCGGTGAGACCTGTCACAAAATGAACACCTACATTAGTCCTCCAAAGAGTTCTGCACCTTAGAATAACGACCACAAACAGTCGAAATCATCATCAACCGCGGGAGCAGGAGCAGAAGTTTGCAAAAACGAGTATCCGGTTTGTGTTGCTTGTCTTAGAGTCCTCATTTCCTTAGTCTTCTTTTATGAATTCCATTCTCTTAGCCACTTATTTTTTTCATTTTCTACGCTGTAGCAGCCATTCCACAATACTGTCTCCCATAGTTGTAATGCGATGAAATTAATCGCCATCCCGTCATTCTACCTCTGCCATCTCTAAAACAAAGATAAATTAGGCTTGTGAATCCAAGTGCTACATTTACGCGCAGTTTAAGCATGCAATTAAACATAAGTTAGCGCAAGTTTACCGCTTGTGCATTGCAGCCAACCTCTTGATTTCTTCAAGATCGCCTAATGTCCTTCGGCGCGCGTCACGCCTGCATTCATTCAATCATTCTCTTACACAACTCGTGCTAAACGTAGAAAACACTTTGTCGAGTTTTGCAACGCAATTTCTTAGCGACAAATAGAGACGGTGGTGTATTCGGATGATAATACGGAATCATTTCTTATTCACAAATTCGGTGTCTTTTAAAAACAAGGCAAGCTTATTGATCAACGAATTTATGTGAGGTGACGAACATGGATTTTATGCTCTGAGTTCTAGGCAAAGCATAAAAAAAGGCTTCAAGGCAAATTGGCTGGTTCTAGTATGGGTAAATGAGCGACTTTTGTAAGCATGTAAAAGCTTGAGTGTGACATTCATGAAAGTCGAAGTCCTTTTATCAAGTCAATTCCCCTCATATTTTACTTAATCTAACAGCTAAACGGGGCAAGCGATTCATTTTGGGAACAGATAGGAGCAAGACGAAAAGAAATAAGGTATGCTGCATCGCAGCACTGCGCAAAGTCACCCAATCGTACCATCTCTTTCTAATTCCTGTGGCTTTATTCACTCTACTTCTGCCTTAGTCATTCCTTTGTCTCTTCCAGCTGAGTATTCATGCTACTCCGCTCCCACCGAAGAAATGCATGCATCGCCACCGCCTTTCCATTGAGGTTAGCGGCTGATTTCTTAATTTTACAGTGTCACTTCGCCTTAAATGTCGACAAGTCGAAGAATAGCGCATAATCTCCACACATTGTCCGTTTCCAAACCTTTTTTTTCTCATCGCTGAGCCTTCACATTTTTACACTTACTACTTTTTACGTCTTTTTCTCTATCTCAATCATCCCATTGTCTCTTTTAGCTGAATATTAATGTAACTTTGCCCCTACAGAAGAAACGAATGGATCACTACTGCAAATTGCAATGTAAGATAACAATTTCCGCAAGAAAAGTATCAGGGATAGGCATCAAAGCAGTTGTAAACTTCAGCGGTAATACACCGATTTCTAAATAAACTTTCTACCCTGCACCACGCATTCTGTGCCACGCTTGCTTTTATTGTCTTCTGGTTGGTGCGATGTCACACGATGCTGGTGAGTAGGTCAGCACACCCAAATGACAGAAGAGTCGAAGGCGGAAGTTGGTGCAACGATTATGGTCAAATCTGGGAATTGAATTGCAGTGGTCAGGGTGTGAGTAATTTGAAGCAGTGAATACTGGTGTTTCGGGCCACCAATGTTTGGGAGCATAGGAATACATGCTGGAGTTAGCAGACCTCATCATATTCGGTAGATCAGAGGTATTTCAGGGCTGGCACGCGAAACGGCATGCTGGGAGATCAACAGTGTCTGCTTGACTTGGATGTAGACCTTCTCATTGACAAGGTAATTGAAGTGGTCTGTGTATCGTTCCCATTTCAATATCGTTGGTTAAATCGAAGTGGCGAAGTGGACGATTGGAATGCACCGTAGCTCTTTGGTTGGCACTTCCACAATAGTTGAAGAGTGAGTCCGCCATCTGGTTCGCCGCCTATTGCTTGCAGTATAACGATTTGATTGACGGACAACCTTGTTCCGCACCCTCATAGCCAGCGTGAAAGAATGGCAACACAAGAGAAATCTGCTTTTCAATAATGTGAGAGCATATGCCAGTTTTATAAGTCGCGTCATCTTCACACCAAAAAAGAGGCAAATAGAAACCGAGAATTAACAATAATCCAGGTTGAGCTATGCTAAAAGGGGAGTCGGTTTTAGGTAAAGCGTGAGTGAGACAAACCAAGTCCAGTCCATGCTGGCCTGACTTAGGCGATCGTCTTTTCATCATTGTATCATGCCATAATTTGGAGTAAGCCTAGTGGAGATTACAAATATGGCACTAACAGTCGATGGGATTGGAGGAGGGGGAGGAAGAGTAGTAACTGATAATAAACCCAAACGAAAATAAACGAAGGCAAGGAAATAGATGCAGAGTGTGCGCACCCCCTTTTGTCTTTGGTCTAATGTGGTGGGCATACACGATGGGACATAATGCAAGGCGCGATGCGTGAGAGCATATGGAGCGTAGTAGGAGACACAGGAGCCACTCAGCAAAGGTGTGTTAGAGTAGGGCATGAGAAAGGCGGCGTTGACAAAAGAGCTCCTTTCTACCCATTTTGAATCCCTCATCAGGCCTTCTTCTTAAGTGTGCGACTCGCTACTTAATGCCTACGTAAAAGAAAGGGAGGGCCTCTTATTGTATTGCATAGGGTTGTATAGAGTCGATCGGGCGGACCAAATTAGTATCAAGGCTGACGTACAAAGCGTGTCTGAGGATGTGGCATGCACGATAGATGAGATAGCTCTGTTTACCCCTATCTTTCCTATTTAATCCACACCTGTCATTACCTGGCATAAGCGGATAATGTGGTCTGTTCTGATCCAGTCCAATCGAGTCAGATCTAGTCAAACCTAGTCATGCCTAATGCCACAGTGCTTTTGCAGTAGAGCATGCACAGTGAGCTAGTTATAATTACCGTATTAGACCTTCAGATGCAGATGTTTGACACATGAATAGCATATATGGCACAGTAAACGTAGTGTAGAGCAAAAATCGATTAAAGAGTCGATGATTTGGTCCTAGAGACTGCTCTTGAGAAAACTAAGGTGCATGTTTTACGCCTATCCCTAATTCGATGTCAAAACGAATTGGTAAAGCTACATTATTATTGGCAATCGTGCTTATAGCTAGACTCCAATAGGTGCAAAGTTACGTAAACAATTAGCTAAAGGAGACAAGGATTGGGAATGGACGCAGTAAGATGACTTGACACAGTGCTGTGGTGCATCGTGCCCAAGTACTTTTCTTTTTAGATCCATCCCTAAACTGGCCCAGTTGTCTATTCAGCTAGGCAAATGGCTAGGCAAAGTTTAATTTATTTGCCTTTATGAAGCAAATTAAAGTGTTTTAGATCAGAGCATTCGTAGCGCCCAGGAACAATTATGTCCCACGCGATTTGTATCAAGGAGCATATTATATAATGCTGTTAAAGCGCGCACAAAATAAAAGGAAAGGATATCAGAAGGAGAGGAGGGAAATCAGCCTCCGTTCCCACGTTATCTATCTGCTTTATTTTCCGAGATAAAGAGGGTTGCAGTGGAGGAAAGGATGGAAAGATCATAAGTGAAAGGAGGAACAAAGCAGAAAGGAGATGCCGGTCAACGGCAGAATGGCGGGAATGCCGCTGCAAGTCATGATAAATAATAAGGAACTATACAACGCGGAGAAGAGCATGTCTAATGGCATGCTTTGTGATTCACCTCTTCGAATCTGACGCGTGTGATCGGCTAAAGGCAGGTGTCTCGTGGTGTCTCTCGGTGCCATCTGATGTAAGCTTTTGATAGCATAGCTTGTGCGCGGTTTTGCTGGGGCAGACATCACTTGCCTTAATGCCTCATAACTTGGTCGAACTTGGTGCAGTGTGAGGCATGCAAAGGAGGCGGAGGAGATGAAGAAGAGCCACCGATGCTAATGCGCTCCAAATTAAAGGCGCTACCGATTCTAGACTGCTTGTCCTCGAAGTTTTGCACTTGGTGTTGCCTTTTGCGACTGAAGCTCTTCTAGTGATTAAAACAGTTTAATCAACACGAGGTATGATTGAGTAACGAAAGTGGCAAATCGCCCATAAAGATTGCGATAGATCTAGCAATGCACCAGGATCAACAATGAAGGCAAGTACAACGATTTCTAATGCATAGTAAGGCAGTGGTTTGCATGAAATTGACTATTTCATTATACGGTATGGTTAAGTCTCACTTAAAACCGACAGGCGAATGCTCCAATAAATACACAGCCAAAGCAATATTGCAGTTGAACTTGCGACGACAGGCATTCATTAGTCCCTTCAACAGGTCACTGTCCAACAGACAGAAGCCAACTCCTTGTCACTAAAATTTGATGGAAATGGAAAATCGCATAGTCAGCCATATTGCACTTTCAAATATCGCACGATGTTCACATGTTAAATCGCTATGGGCCGAAAGATGGAACTAAAGCAAACCATCAACGGAATGAAGTGCGAAATTAGGAGCTCAAAATTATCCACTAAAAATGACACCACATTAACTCCTGCATCGAATTCAACATTGCTTGATTTCAAATACCTTTGTTGCACTTTCAAGGAGTGTGTGCCATCGCTTCATTTAAAAGTCACATGGTTGTCGATGCAAGAATGCATTTTTATTCAACCATAACCATAGCCCAAATCTACTCTAGGATAAAGGCATAGCATTTTCACTCTCTAATCATTTCATCCAACCTTAGAAGTGGCAGAAATCAAGGGCTGTGCTTATGCAAGTCAAGGAAAAATAAAGGAAATAATGGATGTGGCAGCATTTTAATCCGACCACGTAATAAGGCCTCTAGGAGAAAATAATAGCAGAACTTCTATTCGCTAATTCAGCTTGCATACCCAAATAGGAAATGCCAAAGGAAAGCTCAGTGTAAGCTGAAGCGATTATGTCTAATCATTTATTGGGAAGTCGCAAGCGATATACAGAAATAATAGCGGTAGTTGTGCGTTTAAAACAAGGGAGAAGTAGAGGAGAGCATGTACACCGCCGACTAGCTCCTTCACCTCTATGGCACGCGGAGGCGTCTTCACAAGCGTCGGTGTAGGCACAACCTCGGTGGTGGTTGATGTTTACCACCATTGCTGCGACCATCCCCACGGTTGTTCACACGGCGACCACCATTGCGGCTTCTTCTCACACGGCCACTCACACGGCGACCACCATTGCGGCTTCTTCTCACACGGCCACTCACACGGCGACCAGCAGTGCGGCTTCTGCACAGACCACAATGCCCACTTCTGTCCGCATTGCGAACCCTTCTCAAACTCTCCCCACGGTGCCCACTTCCACGGGTACGAGCATGGCCAACCTCCCCACACCATTTCGTTGTCTCTGCTTTCCTTGATACCGACTTGCGAGCTGAGGTGTGCCTGCTTATATTCCAGTCGCCTTGTCCCTAATTATCTCATGTGACCCTCGTGCTCACTGTACTTTTAGCTCTACACTCGTGCTTGCCGATCGCCATCGATGCTCTCGTGATGCCAACTCTCTCAGCTGATATTTTAGGTATCGTCTAGACTGTGAGTTGCATGTGACTTCTCAACATAGAAATTTAGCAATGTTCTATGAATGGTGATGGCCTTACCAATGTAGAGGTCGTAGAGCACAGGCCAGTATCGAACCGTACCAAACCGCTAGATCTGACCCATCTGTGGTGCTTATTATGCCGTTATTTTATGGTTTGCAGGCACGTGCAGACGCATGACGACAATTTATGTGGTTGATGTAACACAGCAACGCATTGGGCTTAGGAGTGCGTGCACATCGAGGAGTTATTCGCCTTCCACTTGCAACCAAGTTCTATATTAGCCAATGATGCCCATGTAGCCTCTTTCATTGCACACACAAGTCGATCACACAGGACATAACACTTACTGGGAAAAATTAGATCCAAAATCACGACTTCTGCAAGATCTTAGCTTTGCAGTCAATGTTTTGGATGAAATCATTAGGCAGCGTTTATGCTTGCTGTGGGAGAATCGAGTAATTGAGTGCGGTCTAAAGCAAAGTCCTCAATGATAGTGTGCAAACATAAGCATCCAAGGTGATGACTCATCAGGACTGGCAAACGACTGCGAATTGAAAAAGTAATTGCAGCTCCTACTTGTTTTCACAAAAATTCATCAAGTAACCAATCATTCGGCGATCACTAAACAATATTATTCTGCAAGCAGTTTCAGGGCTTAATTAACCGGTTGATATTTATGCATTCCTTAGTCTGCACACATACCTCTGTGCGGTCTTAGGCGCAATTGATGTTAAATCGATTCGTGTCATATGATTCTGCTCTGAACAATTAGCTCTTCTTTGCAGTCTTTATCATAGGCCTTGTGTACGTATATAATAATGATAAGGGCGATTGGCATATCGTTTCGTACCATTGCAGACTAATGGATTATTAGAAGCAGTTTGCCCATTGAAGTTCTACTGCGAGATAAGACAATTAATAAGCTGAGAAATCAACTTTTCGGAAACAAAGTTACATTAGGTATAGCCAAGACTACCACAAATTTTATAATCATTTTGTTATATCTGTTGCATTGTTTCAGTAAATTTGGGCTGGAGTTGAGAAGAGAATACAGTCCCCTTAAACAAATAAATATCCGAATTTGGTTATTTATCAGCCTGTAAAGGTTTCCCTCCACTTACCAAATAGCTCTATAATTAGTTGCATTTGTAACGTGATTGTAAGTTGCAACATTGTTAAAGAATTAATACACTAAGCAGTTGCATCTTAAGTCCTGTTGAATTTCAAGTAATTAAAAGGTCAGTACTGAGTTGAGGAACGTCTCAGTGCATGATTTGTATCCAAGAGATCATGTGTGCTACGAGGGCATAAACCAGCCGAAACGAAACCCAAAACCACTGTACTTATGGCCGAACATATTGGATTGGCGTCATAAAGGCCAACTTCTGCACAATCGATGGTGAGACAAGTTACTTGCAGTCGGAGAGCACTTGATGATAATAGAACGTTTCTTTCTAACGTAATTATCACCGGGTCTAGCGGTATGGTACGATTCGATACCGGCCTGTGCTTTACGACCTCTACATTGGCAAGGCCATCACCATTCATAAAACATTGCTAAATTTCTATGTTGAGAAGTCACATGCAACTCACAGTCTAGACGACACCTAAAATATCAGCTGAGAGAGTTGGCATCACGAGAGCATCGATGGCGATCGGCAAGCACGGGTGTAGTGCCAAAAGTACGGTGAGCAAGAGAGTCACACGAGATAATTAGGGATAAGGCGACTGGTACATAAGCAGGCACACCTCAGAGCGCAAGTCAGTATCAAGGAAAGCAGAGACAACGAAATGGTGTGGGGAGGTTGGCCATGCTCGTACCCGTGGAAGTGGGCACCGTGGGGAGAGTTTGAGAAGGGTTCGCAATGTGGACAGAAGTGGGCATTGTGGTCTGTGCAGAAGCCGTACTGCTGGTCGCCGTGTGAGTGGCCGTGTGAGAAGAAGCCGCAATGGTGGTCGCCGTGTGAGTGGCCGTGTGAGAAGAAGCCGCAATGGTGGTCGCCGTGTGAACAACCGTGGGGATGGTCGCAGCAATGGTGGTAAACATCAACCACCACCGAGGTTGTGCCTACACCGACGCTTGTGAAGACGCCTCCGCGTGCCATAGAGGTGAAGGAGCTAGTCGGCGGTGTACATGCTCTCCTCTACTTCTCCCTTGTTTTAAACGCACAACTACCGCTATTATTTCTGTATATCGCTTGCGACTTCCCAATAAATGATTAGACATAATCGCTTCAGCTTACACTGAGCTTTCCTTTGGCATTTCCTATTTGGGTATGCAAGCTGAATTAGCGAATAGAAGTTCTGCTATTATTTTCTCCTAGAGGCCTTATTACGTGGTCGGATAAAAATGCTGCCACATCCATTATTTCCTTTATTTTTCCTTGACTTGCATTAGCACAGCCCTTGATTTCTGCCACTTCTAAGGTTGGATGAAATGATTAGAGAGTGAAAATGCTATGCCTTTATCCCAGAGTAGATTTGGGCTATGGTTATGGTTGAATAAAAATGCATTCTTGCATCGACAACCATGTGACTTTTAAATGAAGCGATGGCACACACTCCTTGAAAGTGCAACAAAGGTGTTTGAAATCAAGCAATGTTGAATTCGATGCAGGAGTTAATGTGGTGTCATTTTTAGTGGATAATTTTGAGCTCCTAATTTCGCACTTCATTCCGTTGATGGTTTGCTTTAGTTCCATCTTTCGGCCCATAGCGATTTAACATGTGAACATCGTGCGATATTTGAAAGTGCAATATGGCTGACTATGCGATTTTCCATTTCCATCAAATTTTAGTGACAAGGAGTTGGCTTCTGTCTGTTGGACAGTGACCTGTTGAAGGGACTAATGAATGCCTGTCATCGCAAGTTCAACAGCAATATTGCCTTGGCTGTGTATTTATTGGAGCATTCGCCTGTCGGTTTTAAGTGAGACTTAACCATACCGTATAATGAAATAGTCAATTTCATGCAAACCACTGCCTTACTATGCATTAGAAATCGTTGTACTTGCCTTCATTGTTGATCCTGGTGAATTGCTAGATCTATCGCAATCTTTATGGGCGATTTGCCACTTTCGTTACTCAATCATACCTCGTGTTGATTAAACTGTTTTAATCACTAGAAGAGCTTCAGTCGCAAAAGGCAACACCAAGTGCAAAACTTCGAGGACAAGCAGTCTAGAATCGGTAGCGCCTTTAATTTGGAGCGCATTAGCATCGGTGGCTCTTCTTCATCTCCTCCGCCTCCTTTGCATGCCTCACACTGCACCAAGTTCGACCAAGTTATGAGGCATTAAGGCAAGTGATGTCTGCCCCAGCAAAACCGCGCACAAGCTATGCTATCAAAAGCTTACATCAGATGGCACCGAGAGACACCACGAGACACCTGCCTTTAGCCGATCACACGCGTCAGATTCGAAGAGGTGAATCACAAAGCATGCCATTAGACATGCTCTTCTCCGCGTTGTATAGTCCCTTATTATTTACCGTGATTTGCAGCGGCATTCCCGCCATTCTGCCGTTGACCGGCATTTCCTTTCTGCTTTGTTTTCCTTTCACTTATGGCCTTTCCATCCTTTCCTCCACTGCAACCCTCTTTATCTCGGAAAATAAAGCAGATAGATAACGTGGGAACGGAGGCTGATTTCCCTCCTCTCCTTCTGATATCCTTTCCTTTTATTTTGTGCGCGCTTTAACAGCATTATATAATATGCTCCTTGATACAAATCGCGTGGGACATAATTGTTCCTGGACGCTACGAATGCTCTGATCTAAATCACTTAAATTTGCTTCATAAAGGCAAATAAATTAAACTTTGCCTAGCCATTTGCCTAGCTGAATAGACAACTGGGCCAGTATAGGAATGGATGTAAAACTAAAAGTACTAAGGCACGATGCATCACAGCACTGTGTCAAGCCATCCTACTGCGTCCATTCCCAATCCTTGTCTCCTCCAGCCAATTGTTTACGTAACTTTGCACCCATTGGAGTCTAGATATAAGCACGATTGCCAATATTAGTGCAGCTTTCCAATTCGTTTTGACATCGAATCAGGGATAAGCGTAAAACACGCACCTTTACCTTTACTCCTCAATAGATTTTCACCCTACACTACGTTTACTGTGCCACACATACCATTTATCTCTCAAACATCCGCATTTGAAGGTCTATTACGGTAATTATAACTAGCTCACTATGCATGCCCTGCTGCGAAAGCATTGTAACATTACGCATGACTAGGTTTGACTAGATCTGACTCGATAGGACTGGATCAGAACAGACCACATTATCCGCTTGTGCCAGGTAATGACAGATGTGGATTAAATAGGAAAGATAGGGGTAAACAGAGCTATCTCATCTATCGCGCATGCCACATCCTTAGACACGCCTTGTACGTCAGCCTTGACACTAATTTGGTCCGCCCGATCGACTCCATACAACCCTATGCAATACAATGAGAGGCCCTCCCTTTCTTTTACGTAGGCATTAAGTAGCGAGTCGCACACTTAAGAAGAAGGCCTGATGACGGATTTAAAATGGGTAGAAGGGAGCTCTCTTGTCAACGCCTCATTTCTCATGCCCTACTCTAACACACCTTTGCCGAGTGGCTCCTGTGTCTCCTACTACGCTGCAATATGCTCTCACGCATTGCGCCTTGCATTATGTCCCACCGTGTATGTCCACCACATTAGACCAAAGACAAAAGAGGGTGCGCACACTCTGCATCTATTTCCTTGCCTTCGTTTATTTCAGTTCGGATCAATTATCAGTCACTACCCTTCCTCCTCCTCCTCCAATCCCGTCGACTGTTATTGCCATATTTGCAATTTTATTTCCCTTCTTCACTGGGCTTACTCCAAATTATGACATGGTACAATGATGGAAAGACGATCGCCTCTTTTTTGGCGTGAAGATGACGCGACTTACAACACTGACATATGCTTTTACATTATTAAAAAAGCAGATTTCTCTTGTGTTGCCATTCTTTCACGCTGGCTGTGAGGGTGCGGAACAAGGGTGTCCGTCAGTCAAATCGTTTTACTGCAAGCAATAGGCGGCGAACCAGAAGGCGGACTCACTCTTCAACTATTGTGGAAGTACCAACCTTTTGGAGGTCTTTGCCCAAAGAGATTGGAATGTGCTCCCATCACATTTGAGTCTTTAAAGGCAATCGCTTTTAAACTACATCCCCTCCGCCTCTTCAACCCATCAAGGGTCTAGCACCTTAATCAAGGCTTTATATCAAATTCGACAACATGCGGAGACCAAAGTTTCCTCCTATCGTCATTGCTCAGTGATAGTAAAGTGCTAAGTGGCGTAGTAAGGAATGCAGGGAAGCAGATTTGATCAATCCTTTTATGAATTGGGCAGAGAAGTATGGCAAATATGGAATTTTTCACCAACTCAGTTGACGAAGTCGTTCGCCAATCCAAGAACGAAAGCCTTTGCGACCGACAGTTGATTTATCATTCCTTCTAACAGCCATTTACTCGCCATGTTCCCTTAGCGAGTTCATGCCGGCCAAGACATTTGCTTACTTTGGAACACACTTCGTCGCATGCGTCTCTCCCGTGGTTGTGGAGCTCTCTTCCTTTGCTCAAGTCACTCATAAGTCAACAGCATATACTAGTAGCGCTTGCTGTCTCCTTCTCTGGTATTTGCTAAAGCATCAACTTCTTACTCTTAATTACTTTCTGGTCGACAAAGATTTAGTTGCTCCATTTTATTAAAAGGAAAGGATGACATTCGATTAATGCATAAAATAAGGAATGTCTCTTTCCATAACCACTGGTTAAAAGGTGGATAGTCTTGGCTAAGTATATGATCCCATTTACACAAACACATTCCAGGCTCTGTCACGAATGGAAGATACTCTACCGTGAGCAAGCACTTGGTCCGCGGCAGTGTCTGTGGCGGCCTTTAAGAGAATGAGAAATGTGATGATCAACTTAATTTTGTCAAAACAGCATGGAACTGAGTTTGTACAACCTACTCGTTGATAAAACAAAGTGAAGGCCATTTTGTCGCACGAAGCATTCGTATCATATGAATCGTCTACAGACAAGACAGTCCGGTCAACAAAGTGTAGACTAATGCAAAAGACGAGAGGGAAAGCCACGTGACGGTCCGACAGAGGAACCATAAAAGAGCACAGTAATGCAACTGCGCCTCAATGGCCTTTTGGGTTCATCAATGATCAGAGATGGGGATCTGCAGCATCCTGTCTTCCCTTTTCGGTTATTTGGTTTTTTCGTGGAGCGGCCTAATTCCCTTGGTAATCGACAACGAAATTATTTTCCTTTTGTGTAAATAATCAAATGCACAAAGCAATAATCATTTTACCTAATAAATTGGATACTCCATGTTTCGCACTTTTCGCAGGTTTGCGATGTGGGTAATTTAGTTCAAGCACGTTGCCTCCCTCGACTTTAGCTTTTGATCGCCAGAGTAAGTAGTTGTCACGAAAATGACTTCGATTAGTCACCACCAAGTTAATCAAAAGCATCGCGCATAGACTGCTACGATTCGATGAAAAAAGTGTGAATGGAGCAGTCTTGAGGGAAAGGGCTGTGAAATCCAGACTTTGCTCACATAGCCATTCGGCTGACTTTACCTCCAAAACTTTGAGGACTAACAAATCTACCCTTTTAAATTTCATCATTCCTTGAGTAAGGGATTGCAACCCTAGACCTACCCAAGCACTAAAATGCCAATTCGTATGCCGGTTTTGGTACAGAGGTTCCACTGAGCAGCTTCCTGTATTGTTGGTGTTGTGCTTCGGAATCCAGCAGGTGCAAGCTGTTGAAGGCTGTAGGAAGGTAACGCATGGTGAAGAGTTGTGAGGTCATTCTAGTTAATGCACCTCAGCGATAGAATCGCCCCCGTTCTGCCCTAGTGATTGGTCCCTGTCTGCCTCAACAGTAAGTGCATTTTAGAGTAGTTAAGCTCGCGTCCTGCAATAGTTTGTAACGTTCTTTACTTAACGTCTCTTACCGCACCTCTACCTCTTTCTGCTACAACTGCTTGCATGCAACTCATTTTTGGGAAGTCTGCGTAACCTTCAGCAAATGTAAATCGCTTAACTTTGACTCCTTGATCTCTAAAGGATCCTAGACAAGGTAAATAAGTAGTCACTAAAACCTCAAGTGAGTTTTGAAAACTGAATGCGTGGAAATAGAGGCGAACTTCATTTTACTGGATTCGCTATTGAATAATAAAAAGAAAGGCGATGTCAAAAAGGATAAGAGAAGGCGTTTTTAAACCACATAACCACCAAATGGATTAAGGGCGAATGGCCTAGATCTCAGTTGCCTGTGCTCTTCTCGGCAAGCACCTCACCGCTTTGGGCGGTTGATCGATTATTCGAAAAGACCATCTGTTGCGCATTCATTGCGTATTGATTATCGATGCATCTACCGATCGATTAGACTCACGGCCAGTTGAGATGCAAAACTCGCACGGATGGGTGAATGGAACATGATTTTAGCAAGTACTCAAGACTGTGTTTAGTGGTGCTGTCAGTTATTGTGGGTGAGTGTTTTGTTACCAATCTATCTAACTCATAGCGTAAGAGAACTAGACTATTCAATAAACCAGTGCAGTTGCCGGTAGGTCTACTTCATACCTGTTAAAAACCAGAAATATCCAACCTTAAAATTGACACAAAGACGTTGCAAAAAATGTCTCAATTTTCTGCTACTCTCCACAGCCAGAAAGTGTCGCATTTCAGCAACAATTTACAGTGACCCGCAAGAAGGCTATTCGAAGGGAAGTAGAAGTAGAACATTGTATTTATGCTAATGTGTTCTCACTTTTCGAGTCCTAATTGCTGTGAGAAAGTTTGTGTTAGCTGTGCTTGCCCCGATCCTAGGTAGCGGACAGGCTTACAGCATCGCTCACGGTGATTGCCCAATCAGCAGTCGGTGTTGACCCAATTGCATCTCTGATAAACTCGGCTGACCTTCAATCAAACGCTGATCTTGAGTCTCTTTAAATTATTTAACCCTTTTGGTTTTGGTCACTTACCAGTCTCTATTCTATCCCTCACGGCGATCATTTCTACGCATGGAAATTGCCACTTAGATGATGAAGTGAAGTGTGTGAAGCGGGTAGTAATTACGAAAGGAGTAGTCTAAAAGCATGCTTGACACAGTCGCGACACGGAAGAGATGAATAACTGCAAAAGAGTCTTTTGCACGAAGGCGACCTCGAGGCTCATTTGATCTAGTCTGCTCCACTAAAGGGTACTGTGGGATTTGGCTACACATGCTCTTCTTCTTGAGGAAGATGCTATGCGCACCAGGAGTCAAATTAGGTACACTTTTGACAGACCACTTTACAAGTAAATCGTCTTGCAGTCAAAAGAGCGATGTCTGAATACACCCCATAACAGCGATGAGGGAATGCATTGTGTAGCGTGGCAGCCAATACATCTTTTCCCTCATTCGATATCAGCTATTTAGCTTGCTCCAATCGCTCCAAGGCGACCTCATCGATTTAGAAGAAAATAAAGCTATCTGCTTCCTTTTTTTTCCTTTCCGTGCAAGTATGGTAATGTTCCAATATATAGTAACGGTTGCAGTGCTTAATGTTGACAAGTTCAATGAACCGTATCAGATCATAGCTATTTAGCTAACATCACTAATCCTTGGCATTTGCTTACTTGGTGGCTAGCAACTTGCCCTTAGGTCTAACTAACCTGCTTCGCAGTGCGTATTGCGAAAGCTTTACAACGGCATACTCGTTCGTTCGAGTCGTTGTCCGAGTTTCCCAATCATCATTAACATTGAATAATATCCTCTACTTTTACATTGCCAATGCGAATGGCGTCACAAGGCATTCCGTGGATGGTCACATGAGATAAGTCTACGGAGAGATGCTTGCCTTACGGTTGGTGGGACTTGAGATTAGTTAATGAAGTGGAAAAATACTGCTCGATAGACCTGCTTTTAACTGAATAGCTGGGGCATGACGAAGCTTTTCAGGCGTGTCAACGCTGGGCGCTGCAACATTAGCATCACAAGTGCCCACAAACATGCGTAAAATATTCCATTTTAACTAGTCCAATGCCAAACTCCCAACAATGCGTGTTTTTTTAGAGTAGTAACAACAGAACGAACTGACCGTCTGCAAAATTAGTGTTCGTGCATTTAGTTCGAAATGAAGCTTCTATTAATCGTCATGATCACGTCCGATACTTGGCATTACGTTAGACCTTCTCAAACATTGACAACTTTTGCAATTCTTGGGATCACTTCATGTCTGCATAAGAACTGGTCCGAGATAAAACCACTCATTCACCGGCATTGTATGTTGCGAGATTTGAGGCTCAAGCTGCTCAATGTGAATGGTGCCGCAGGGCTCAACAATAATAAAGCAGTGTACACGTCTTAACATTATAAATCGCAGCAAACGTGTGACTACTACAAATCGCTCTAATTCTTTTAAAAAGGGATGCAAGTATCTTCCTCCTCCTCCTCCTTCTACTCGGTTACAGATTCATGGTTCCCATCAATGTATTATTCATAATCCAATTGTCTATCCAGTTTACCTGGTTTATGACAAAAAAGAAGGAGGATAGATTTCGACCCTTTATGCAACACAAAATTACAGCGTTTCCCAATAAAGTGACGTTGATTGTAAGATTAAGCAAGACGCTTCTGTTTGGGGCGAGTTATGTTGTGTGGATGGATGTGCAACAGAATGAACACTAGCTCACCAATGATTGAGCCCAAACCTGATGGGATGGGTAAGAGGTGGACATTCATTCACGACGGTGGTGAATACGTGTAGATAGTAGAGAGTTCTCCTGTCTACTAGGTGTTAAAGACAAGAAAATCTGAGTTGATTGATGCAAGACGAAATAGCCAGACAACAATATTTTGCCGTCCCAGTTGAGTGTTCTTAGGGTGAATGCGGTAGTCGCACTCGGCGCATTCCTGCATACACACTAAAAATTACCGCAAAATATTTGACGAGCCGTCTTTTTGCTCGCTACCATGCATTCGGAATTTTTTTCAGTAGCTGAAAGTACATCAGTAGTTTCTGCGTTTTAACCTCTCCAATGAATTACTTGAGTAGTATGCCATTTTTTAACTCTTCACAGTTGATGTCCTAATGTGTTTATTGTTTAAAAGTTGCTGGGCGTGCTGATATGAGTACACGCTCTAGCGATCATACGTCAACAAGGAATTACTGTGCTGCTCCGTCTGAAGTAAAGTTTGAAAGTTTAAAAAACAATTGGTTAATATTGAATCCAGTCTTACACAATGTTCTCACAAGCTAAGTTCTGCCGCAAATGAAGGTCAAAGTTAAAGGTCTTATTTACTGGTGAGAATCCCCTTACTGAACTAAATTCAAAGGTCTTACACCACTGTTCGGTGAATTGTACCTCACTTTTATCGCCCGAGACGCGAATTTGTAAGTCTCATGCATTATCAGGTCCTGTTAACCCATTATGATTGCTCCAACCGTTTTGGTCGGATCCTATCAATGCTGGGATCAAGGTAGCTACCACATGCCCTGAATGATGAAAATCACCCCTAAGGAGTCAAATTTAAATTTGCAAGGAGTACTGCTTATGATCTGCGAGTACCAGCTCCCCATTACCTCCACCTTCAACTACATCATACCTATTGCGAATTCTCCATAAAGTTTTGCCATTTGTTACATTAAGATGCGAAGTTTGTCCAAAAGTATTTTGAAAAACTTTCGTAAGTTAACTGACACAAAAAGTGTTTGCAAGCATACACTTTAAATTCAATGCTGTGAAGATGTCATCGAATTAAAGCTTGGCTCTCCTACGTCACTACCATGACATGACTCAGGTGGCTCATTTTGGAACAGAGAGAAGTGCGCGAATATTTCGGGAGCAGGCGTTAATTTGGTCATTAAGAGAGCCTGCCTGTTTTACCTTAGGGATGATAAAGAGCGTGGGAACTACCGTTCACAGTCTTTATTTCCGTGTCCATATGATGTTCCAAGTTGAAGAGTAGGCATATTATAGTAATTTTATTGCACTGCAGAATAGATATGGTTAGAAAAGGGCATAAGACCTAAAGCTGTCCTTAGCCACTGTCTGAGCAACAAATGGCTTCCAAATTGTGCCACGAGTGGGGGAGTTGGATGAATGCTCTAACTCTGTCATGTATGCATTCGTTCCTATGAGTTTGCGTAAAGCCCAAAGATGTTCGTGAGCATCATCATGGCGACCGGCTTGTAGAAATTGGTGGATCAAAGCAAGGAATCAAGCCACCACCAAGTAAACTTATTCATGTCGCTGTCAACTCGCTTTCTTCCATCACACCAAACTCACTTGACACAGAGCAGACAATTTTATCGTTGACACTGCCACTTGAATTGTTTTCGGAATCATGTGCATTATATAGGCGTCGAAGGGCTCAAAGTCTACTAAAACACCTAAAACCTACCATTAATGCAAGCGTCAGCATAAGCAAGGTGTCGTGTCACGCATGACGTCAGACATCCTCTAGAGGGAAGTAACTGAATGGCTGCATTGGCAGAGCAGTCACTTCCGAGATCTACTAAATCCACATTCTGCCCGGATAAGACACAATTGTGGACACTACTTCATAATTAAGAAGATTTATAAAATAGGTCATTTCAATAGGAAAATGGAAAATATAGATCCCGCTAATATAAATAGAATGGGCTAATGAAAGGCCAGTCAAACTGCCATGCTTCATTAGATTCGCAGCTGCAAAGAGAAAAAGAAGTGGAAGGATGAACTGCTAATCAAGTGCTTTTGAGTTATGATTGCATGTAAATGTAAGAATAATTAATTTTCTCGAAGTCGGGAAAAGTCCACTAGAGTAGGGGTGCTAGTGCCCCGCTAGTGGGTGATGTGACTTGAGTGTGGTACCAGTGTATGTACCCAAGGGAAGTACATGGTAGCGATGATAGCAATAATGCCAAAATTCACGTAAATTATCCTGCGCAGAAGCAGTGCCTTGAAAACCCTCACTTCAATGTGTTCATCTTCATGACCGTAAAAGAGTAACTTTGAATGTGTTTTATCAAACGGAATCTGCAATTCGGTGTTTGTGGGAGATGAAACCAAAGTTTTTGGAAGTGACAAAACGAGATGCGTGCAGGTTGCTAGGTTAAACTGTATAAATTTGGCTTGTTGAAGAATTGCGTCTTTTAGCCTACAGACATCGCTTCAGAGAGTCAATTACCCATTAAAGTCCAACTTGTCCTCATCTCAAGATCGATTACTTTGGCAGGTGTTGATGAAGTTGCCCAGTTATGGGTGTCTCCTTAATCCTTTGATTGAGTATTAGCAATTAAAACAGATGGTGCTGGACTGCTTTAAGATTCACTAAACAATCAGCTCTAGCCGTGGATAAGTTAAAGAGGATGGAGAGTGGCAAAGTATGTAAAATTGCCACTTCACCGGGCTCGTAAGCTATCGATGTTTCTAACTGACAGCTCGTAGACTATGGAATCAGATTGTTCCCAAATATGACAATTAATCGGATAAACGCGGATAAGCACAAACTGGTTAAGGAATTTTGCAAGCATTTCAAACGCGTGCTGCAGGGCCTTGATTTATTTACAAACTCCAAGCCAAGGGGTAAATTCACCTAAGGCCACATCAAAAAGCAATTCGACTTCGACCAGCTGGACTTGATCGGCCTTATTCGACAGTTATACCAGCAATTTAACTCTGCAGAATTGCATCACTACATTGGGTGGTAGGCCAGTGAGTCGGTTGACCCTACGCAGGCGATGACCTTAAAAAGGTCGTAGTAGAGATACCACTGACATAAATGAGGAAGCGAACTGAAGATTTTTCCACGACCGCGCAAACGATTGTGCTATTCGCTGATTTAATTCAAAACAGTGGCTTTACAAGCGTAAACATGCATTCATTGCTTATCGTCTCTCATCAGCTACTACCATGCGATATCAGATCGTATTTTTAGTTTCGTAATGCATTCTTTGTCATTAAATTAATTGTTAATCAAAATAATAGTGCAAGCAAAAAATGTACTTAAATGTATGCGTTTGTATTAGGCTTTGGGAGTCAGATTGACTTTACTAAACTCACACAACAGAACGATTTATTATTCACGTTATTCAATTGAAATTTTTTGCATTATTTGAAACAACGAATTAGCTTGGTGGAAAGCTTCCATAGTTTATTGAAGTCAGGATGTCTTTAGCGAGGCAAAGTTTGCATCAAAGTAAGGTTCCGGAGCTTAAATTTAGCAAGAAGCATCCGTGCTTCTGAAGCACCTTTTACTTATCACTGCAGCATCGCAAAAGCCTGCATAATCCTCAAATAAACGGATCTCGATGGGTACTCTGCATTGCCCTCTCGTTCTGTCGTTTAACATGGAAAATGAGAAATTCCAGATCACATCTTTGCAATGGTTCTATAATGTGTGCAAACAATTCCTTCTTAAGATTCGGGGACTCAGGCACTAACGTTACTTCACTTTCTACATTCGCCATCACTCTCGGCTACAACCGGAAAACGCTCTATCAGGTGCAAGTTCATGTTCCGCCACATGGTCCTTCGCGACCCTCATGGCAATGAGAAATGCGTTGGTCAAAGCGCTCTCGCCCACGCAGTAGGGATGTAGGAGAGCACGACTTGTTCGTTAACAAAATGGAATTTAAGCCGTTTGTTGCAGAATGCAGAGCTGTTTCACTTTCTTCGTCCATTTGCCTTTTAAAAAGCAAATGAATGAAACGTCACGTCCATACTCTCTGTATTGTAGGCTGGCGGTATCATTCTTGTAACAGAACCACTGATTATGACTACGTTTGATAAAGTCAACGTAGTGTCCTCACAGTATGCGTTAAAGTATGGCCTGAGTAGCTTCAATCGCCTCTCGGCCGCCAAGTGCTGACGCATCTCCCGTGCAATAACTAGGCGGATTTCATACTTTCTAAATAATTTTATGTTCGCCAAAGAGGGTAAGATTTAGTCCCGATGAGCCACCAGGTTTCGTGTTGTGGTTATGGCCCTAAGGTGAATCGGTGTTGCTAAATGCTGTGGTGGCGAGTGGTCACTGTGCAGGGAGAATTTCAAATTTACTCTTCGTCGCTGTTAAATTTGCGGTACCTTACCAGACGTGATCGCAGTGGTAACTTCACTCAAAAGAATTCTTTTACCTTAAAAAGTTGTTTAAATCATTACAGCTGATACTTTTTCTTTCTTCAATTTTAAGGCTTCGCTTCTGTACTTTTTGCTTTTTTCTGCTTACAAGTGCATATCTGCTTTGTTGATATCCTTAAGTTAGTTTTTACCTTTAACATCTAAACGAAGCACTTGCAATAAATTAGTAGCTTAAAAGTCAAGTCATGGGGACAAAAGATCAGAGCCAATGCTACTTCTTTCCTTATTCGGCTTCAGCTATCAACCACAATCTGACAATTTTCCTTCGATGGCTAAGCAAACTTGGCTGCTTCGCTCTTGACAATCTTTTTCCTCGTGCACCTCGACATCTTAATTGTCACTCGGGTGATGTCTCGAGCAACAGCGTTACAATGGAAGTGATGCAAGCTTCTTTCCCACTCCTACTCCATCAACTTTGTGTGACGTCAATTGTGTTAATTTTCCAATTCTTCTCTTATTTTTATCACTGGCCCAGTTAGTGGCTAGCAATACATTCAGCAGATGTCGTCTCCACAACACTGTTTCTCGGCACTGAAGACGACAGTGGTGCAAAGGAAAGATAGAAAATGTATTATCACCTTAGAGATTGGATTGGAGTTTACCGACCTGGCTTAGCATGCTTTAAAGACTTTGTTGCACATCCGACGTATAGTGTCGGCCACCAGGAATTGTTTATTGATGAGAATGAAAGCATTCGCTCCAGCCATTAGCATTTAAGGGAGCTAAAAAACTATCTAAGCGGCGTGTTGTTGTTTCTTCTTGATTATTCTATTAGGGCCTGAGGTTCGTCCAGCTGGATAAAGTGATAGGGGAGGGAATGGGCGTGCGTCGGCCACCGATTGTGTCCTTCACTTCTCGCTAGACTAATAAGATGAAGTGGCATCTGCTCTAGTCAAGGGAAGGCGATCCGTCAGAGTAGGCTGTCGGATGTCGATTCACTATGGTCTTAATTGACCCTACGGAGGCGACTATGAAATGCTGCATGGTGGTGATTAATTAAGGCCAATTCTGTATTCCAGTTACAACTCAACGTGGTTTCAGATCCTCTACCTCAAAAAGCTTTTACCTCGTTGTGATTAGTGTTGACACTAGAGTTGAAATGTTGCGTTTCTTGATTTTAACAATGTCATCGACCTAAATGAGAAGCATTTCTTGCTCGAACTTCTGAAGTCGAATGATGGATAAGTCGAGAGAGAGAATAGGTATTGAGAGCATGTAAAACATGTTCTGTGCTGTGTCCGGGTTAGTTCTGCCCTTCCGAGAAGATAAACACAAAATGATGAAGGAGTGTGGCGCTTAGTCTCCCATCAAAACTTCATTGTTTTTCCCGGTCCTCCTCTCTCAACTTTATTTGCTAAGGCCCAGTTTGCCAGGCACAAATTTATGGGTGTTTTGGGCAGGAGTGATGCCAATGAGCCTCGTGCTCAAGTGTGAGAGAGGTGATTAAGCGCATTTGAGGCGTTGATTGTGGAGGACCGATCAAGCCAATTCGTGCATGCAAAAAAGGGATCTTGGGAAGTGAACTGATTCGTAGAACTAGAAAGTTGCATGCGACACGGGCCTGAATTTTACATTGCATTGCCTCCGAATATTTTGGTATATTGAGTGTCGTCATCGCTTTTGCATGTAGCACATCGACCTGCGTGAACTATCACCTTTAAAAAAGGGGAAGAAGGGGAAGAAAGGGACAAACGATGGTGCTGATTTGGGTGAGTTTTCATGTCTCTAATGAAAAGAAACAACATCCACCTTCGTTATTGCGTGCATGCTGGCATTTGCTTCCTGTGGATAAGTATTTCAAAGTTGATAGCATAACAGTAAACGTGTCAAACATTAGAAATTTGATTAACCACAATCTGGTCATCGAAATCAAGATCTGCGTGTGATGATGAACTGTGCCCCACACCCGACTTGAAACCTTTAAAGGTTTAAACTGAGCTGTGAAGCAGATGGAAATTGAATTGCATTTAAATCGTTTGAACGTATTTGTCTTAAAAATAACTAACTGACGTTTCACGTTGACTGGATAATAGTATCCGCTACAGGCGCAGTTAAGGTAAATTATTTCCGCACAGAATATGAACGCTAAACTTTGTATGACTCTAAAACAGTTCATTTAGCGACTTCCAACTTCACGCATAGCTCTCACGAGAATATATTTAAAAGACAAAATGGCTTTCACCAAAACATGCAATGGGGGCCTCAAAACTGTTAGAACAGCGAAACACTAGCATCACAGCCACTTCATGAAGGACAGCTAAGGTCAGTCCGCAGACGCTTCATAGAGAAAGCGAATAACTCGCTTTGTCAGATCCACATATTTCCTCATATCCTCGTCTTCACCATCCTGCTTTGGGTCTGTTTTAGCAGCAATATACCTTAGTGCTGAATCGGATCAAGAGCAGGCTAGTGAAGAGGAGGATATAAATTGCTGCTTTTGCCTCAACAACATGCCACCACCTTCCCCTAAAGGAGCATGCTTCAATTGTAATACTGTATATTGAGACTTCCGTTGTGGTTGGGAGCTCTCAGTAGTTCCAAGACTATCACTAGGACTGCTGTTCCATGAGTCTGTTGCTGGAACGCATCTCTCCATGTCATCAAACATTTGGCGGTACTATAAGCCCCTCATTGCCAGAAATTCCCTTACCGGTCCACCTGTTTTGCTGCCAAGATAGTCACACCGCCTTTGGGGTTGTTTGATCAAACGGGTCAACCCCTGCTCCGAAACCAGAAAGGAAGCCTGGTCTTTATCAGCTTTATTGTTTACGATATAAGCAGCTTTCTAGCTAGCCTCCGTTTGGTACTACGAAGCACACGCCACATATAAACACTAAGTAACAGCAAAAGTGATTCCGATCAGGGTCAGTGCAACCGTTTCTTAGATGCCTAAGGGCAATCTGAAAGAGGATGTAAATCAGGAAACTGACAAGCCTACACAGCTAGATGGGTCATCCCGCCGTTTAGGTAAACCGACTCGAGGAAGGACGATAGAGCCTTTTCTACCTCCCAAGTAATGGCTGCTTCCATGCCCTTTGCTATAAGGTTGCCCGATTCGCAAGCGCAAATGCTTTCATTAAAAGACTTGGCTTTACTGGAGGGCTTTACGCCATCCTAGTCCCACAGAACGGCAATTACTGCGTCCCATCTATGGCAAGGGCAAGCAATATCTACTGGGTTTACACCATGAAAACGACGTACACACCGATCTGTACTGAAGCCATTCATATGCTAGGGCAGTTCAAAGTCATTCCGATGAATGCTTGCAAGGAGTTTGAACTTGGCTGGCTCAAGCATTCATGAGAGTGTGGCCACATTGATATACACTACTTTGCTAAAATAAACTATTCTCTCAGCATATGGAAGTAGCGCAAAACATTGAAAACACGTGCACGAATGGAAGAGGACAAAGATGAAATCCCAGATCACATTTGACCTTACATGCTTTCCAATTGCCAGTCATTCGCACGCATTCATAGCTCGACTCGAATAGACGTTTTCATACACTTCGATACACCATTGCCATTATCATTAACCATAGGTGCAAAAGACACCCGCTCCTCAAACATTACTTGCTCTCAACAGGCAGTAAAATCAGGGCCTTGACCCCAGACTAAACCTGAAGCCACGGATTCTGTTGCTGACACAGGCGTGCCACGACATCATTGGTATGGCTGGTCGGAATAGAGGGCACAAAAAAGAAAAGTCATTCGGACACCATCAAGCCCAAGTAAGTTTGGAAAACGTTTTTCGTAAGTCTACAATTCGCAGCACTAAACAGGCTTTGTAATGATAAAACCTGCAGTATTTAGGATTTTACTTAAAGAATTCGTGATTAAATAATGCAGCCCCATTTATGTCTTATATACTCCTATTATTAGTAGCACCCCCTTCACCAATCCCAAGTAATTTGTACCCACTTTAAGCTTTAGTTACCCATTTTAATTCTGTTCACTCACTTATTAAAAAAAATAAACGCAAAATTTACCATTTAGGCTTTATATTATCTAGGCATGTAACCCTATCAAGTTTGTTCGTTTTACTGACCGATGGATCGGGCGATTAATCAAAAATAATTGTGCAGATTGCCTAAGTTTTGTCTACATTTTTATACCCTCATGGAAAAAATTGTGCAGAGGGCACCTCTGATACCCAAGTGAGATTTTTGCGTTGATTAAGGCTATCACAAACAACAACAACAACAACAAATGTCAAACTAATTCTGACTTCGCAAAAATTAGCCCGAAACAATGTAATAAATAGAGCAAGCTGCTTAGTTCAAGAAAATTTGTTTTGCACAATGAGTTAGCTACAGGCAAACGAGAAACTAGTAGTGTATAAAACAAGAAAGGCTACAAATGATGGACGAAATAGGCATATGGTTGCTGATTTTGGATCAGCTCTTCGTCCAAGCGGACACAAATGACCGCACGAATGAACCGTTGTCTCTCATTTGCCTCTTTCACAACAGGCTCACTCTACGTGCCTCAGAACTACACAAGTAATATTAGGCATGAAAATTGCTAAAGTCAATCGCAGTTGCGTTCAATGTTCACTGGAGTCTTTCTTTTGTTATACACAATGGTCAGACACCTTAGACAAAGGTTGATAGCGTGGTTGGCTGGAGTAAGAACGGATGATCAAGCACCTACCTGGTTAAAACAATGAGGGTGATTGACTGCTAAGTTGCGTGCTGGTATGAGGAACGGCGGCACTATGATTGAACAGTTTAACACAGAAAAGTGTCTGCTGATGACAATGCATGCATGGATTGTTTGATTCGGTCCCTGCATTTTGGCTCCTTACCTTTATTTTTCTACGCAAGTGCCACGAAAACGCCTCTCACCTCTAGATTCCTCACCCAACTCTCCTTCTCCTCCTACCTCATCGTCTGCCAGCGCTCTCCTCGTAGTCGATTTGATTAACTAGAAGGACAAGTTAGTTGGCGAGAATAAGGAGAATGCGCCTTTGCACCCACACACACAAGCACACAGACGTTCCTGCTTGTTTTCGTTGGACGCCAATTAAGGCCACTCTCCAAATGAACAAAAGTGAAAGTGGACAATGCTGCACACATAAACTTGGGCAAACAAACAGACAGGCGTAAATGCATTGCGGGTACAAAGCAGGCTGTCTGGAGCAAAAGCGAACAATTTCACTCGTTATTGTAAATGTTAGGTAGAGTTATTCTCTACAGAGAAAAAAAGGGTTGAGTAGTGAGATAGGCAGATAGGAATTCGACTTTTTTGCAGCTTTGCTCTCGAAAGCGCAAGTGAAGGAGAAGTAGAAGCAGGAGACGGAATTAAGGCAAAGTGGAGTAGGACAAACTGAAGTGACAGAATGAAAAATGAAAATAGAAAGTTGGTGGCAATTCAAGCAAAGCTATGCTAAAAAAGAATTAATTTCAAGTAGAGCTTAATTAAGTCAGATCCAGTCTAAACTGTGCTAATTTAAGCTAGATTGTTTCTGTGCATTATTTAATCATGTCACAATGGAGATTGAGATTAGTGAAGAGATAAAAGGGAGTCTACAAAGAGGGTGCTGGCAGATGATGAGGTAGAAGGAAAAAGTGAGAGAAGAGTAGAGGAGGCAGAGGTGCGTGACGTTCTCGTGGCACCAAAGTCGAAAAATATAGGCAAGAAGCTAAAATGGTAAACGTACTGACTCTCTCTTTTGAATGAGTTCGATATAATGCAAGACTCAATGCGTTTAAGCTTGTAGAGCGTAGTGGACGAAAAAGGAGACACTCACCAGAGATGCGTTGGAGTGTGACATGAGAAATGGGGCGTAGATAAGAGAGCTCCTCCCCATCCATTTCAAAGAAGCCATCGAACTAACCCCCGGTCTGCGTACTTCGATCTCTAATGTCTGTAAGAAAGAAAGAGACGGCCACTTGGCATGGATTTACGTCAAGTTGATTGAGCGGGCCAAATTTGAGTGCTGGGAATGGCTTGAATGGTAACGTATAGGGCGCCTTACTCAAGCTTGTCATAATCTAGCCTCGGTTGCCAATCTTGTCTATCCCGGCACAGTCCAAATTAGTCAGATCTGGTCAAGTCTGGACTTGCGTACCGTTCTACAGTGCTTTCAAAGCAGGACAAGAATAACAGGCAAGTTAATTTACACCAGCAGGCCTCCTGAAGTATACTTGAGAGCATGAGACAAGAGAAGTGAGTGTGCAGGGCATAATGTTGATATAAGAAATCGGCATATCATCCCCACAGAATGGTATTTATTAAAGCAAAAGGACTTTTCTGGTGCGTGCCCTAATTCTGTACCTGGACGAATGCTATTTTTCATTTCGAATGGCAATATTGGTCTATGGGCTTCTTCGGTATGAGTGAAGCAACAGGAATGCTTAGCCGAAAGAGTCAAGGGGTAGGTGAGAAGTCGTGGATATGGAGCTGCAGTGCAGTGTTCTGCACTTTTTTCCTACCCTCTTCCATCCTTTCCTACACTGCTTCACTTGCCTACTTATCTAATCATGTGACAGTCATTTATAAAGCAATCGGCTTAATGAAAAGAGCTTGATTTTTTATCGAATAGCACACTAGAGGAGGCGACAATATTGAAGCGGCCACGCGAATGAAGTGAGGGATGAGATTGGCGCACGGATGGATTGTCAATAAGAGGAGGAAGCAAGAGCAGGCGCAGAGTGAATCATCTGCCTAATGCTATTAATAAGAAGGGAAGACAAGTGTTTGACAAACATGAAGTATGTTCCTGCTCCGTAAAGCAAACTTTACTTTTAAAAATGCATTGCTTAATTCACCCTATTCAACTTTACTTTATCTCATATTTTCACACATTCGCATTATCAATCTTTAAGTCTAAACTGCTTTATCTTTGTTCTAAGTGCACAAGTCTTTCCTTACTTTTTCATTTTCCTTTATTACCGTGCTTTCTTAGCTCTCCCTGCCGATATAGACAACCTCCATTTTAAGTTCACCGACATTGCCCGATTTTATAGCAAGACCTGCTGCAAGGGCTTACAGAAGTAAGCAGCCAAATCTCATGACTGGGAAACTGGAGATCAAAACAGACAAAACAAAACGCATCCTAAGACCTGTAGTGTCCCAGCTTTTTTTGTCACGATAGACACCCTTCACCTCGACCACACATGCGGTGTCCGATTTTAAAGCGGAAACTGCTGTAATCTCTTACAGAAGGTAATGAGCTGCTGATACCCAAGTCTGAGGAATTTCGCATCAATGTGGATAAAAATAAACGGAGCTCTGTACTTTTGCTAGTCTTGGTTTCGTCTCCCAAATTGTTCTACTATGCTATGTCAAACAATTGCAGAAGAGGGCCTACCACCAAGTCTTAATATTGAACAAGTCTGGATCAAAATTGCATGTATTTGCGCTATCGCAACTTTCTTTGCTAAAACGGACTCCCCACATATTGAACACGCCAAAAAAAGCCAGATATGTGAACAAGAACTGCTACATGCAAGTACAAAAGGAAGCCGAATGGTGAGTTTCATTTCTAGCCAATTTTGGATTAAAGAGGGGAGCGAAGAGATTTGCTCTATACCCTTGTTGAAAACGTTTACAGAACAAAACATGCACATGACTATCAAATTCAACCCATTGTGATCACTTAGAGTGCGGATTCGTTCATTGTCAACTATCTGTGTCATCCTAGGCGCTCTAATCATCGGCCGAACCTTACTCTCTTACAAGTTGATAAAGGAACTGCCGCAAACAATTACTGAATAGAATAGGCTGCTAGAATACAATTTTGGTCGGCTCTATATCTAAATAGACTAAAAATAGCGCAGCTTTATATTCTTGCTTTATTTTAACTTTCTTTGTCAAAATAGGCTACTTAAACATCGGACAGGTTCAAATTCGAATGCGCAACACGGAAAATACCGCAGCTATCAGCGATAGAAGGAAGAGTCAAGTACACAATTCAATAGTTTCGATAAAATATCAAGAAGCTAGATCGCAGATATGTACTTATGCTGTCCCAGTTTTCGTATTAAAATCATTCGCACTACATTGTGTTCATTCCTAGGCATCAAACGTCCTACAGTTGAAATGCATTCTACTGGAACGCAAGTGGCCTAACACTTATAGCCTAATCCTAACCAAATTTAGATTTAATGAACAAAATTTGGCGCGTCCTTATTTTCTTTAATGCACACTCTCAGTCCAGCTGCATGAAACAAAACCTTATGGTTTCAAAGGAGATCTGTTTAGCAATTGCAAAAGAGAGCCTACTATTAAGTGGGTAAGTAAGTCGGGGCCTTATTATGATCACTTTAAGACTGAGGTAAAAAATGCTTGAAGCACGGTACGCTTTGTCTAATTTGGCATTATTTTACTTGTGTAATGCCTTATGCATGCATTGATCTAAGCTGAACTCTGAACATTCTGACGGCGGTGAGCAACTATTTGGTAGTTAAATCCTTTTCTCGCCTTGCCTTGAAGGCTTTTAACCATAACTTCATAGCTATTAAATAACCCAGAATGACCAACATTTATATAGGTGTAGGTCGGTACTATAGCAATTTACTGCGCATTAGTGATTAAAATCCTGGTAATAAGCAGTAAACAGCTATTTTTCGTTGATGCATGACAAGTGTGGTAAGAAATCATAAAATTCAATTTATTCTTACGTGCAATATGTGCAAAGCAATGCCAAAGGCGGGACCCTGATCTTGAATCCCTCGTTAAAGGACGCAGTACATTCTAATGAAATTCATGTCCCGTAAATCCATTTTTACCGAGTAATTCTCAGCAAGTAAGATGATGCTCTGAAAAAAACGCAGCCCACTTTTGCCCAAATCATGTAATTTTAGCGTTTCGATGGTCCCATTTACCAACGAGGTGGAAAGCAGTTACCGCTGATGACCTCCAAAATGATTAACGACTTAGTTAACTTAAAGACTTGTTTCACCTAGCGAAATATGCAATCGGTAACTGGTGTGCGTCAAAAAATTACAAAGAGCATGCGTATTTATTTTTGGTCTTAAATGATACGTGATGCATTTCAATTGACACACAGGACAAAATGACTAGGTTCTATAAATTTCATTGGATTAAAATCTGTCACTCATCATGCTCGTGTGCCTATGTTCAGTAAAATATTTATTTCCATTCTGTTCTATTTCTGATGTTAGACGACTTTTGGGAACAGCATCTTTTGCTCATTCTTTTCGAATATCAAATCTACTTTGCGTTAATCTGTACCTACGAAATGATACGGCAAGTAAAAGTACTCTTAGATGCACCAAAATTACACATTTCTTGTGCATTCAAAAGTGTTTTTTTGCAAAGTGTAGGCGCACAACAGGTCGAAACACATTGGGGAGCGATATAGCATTTCCATTAACAGCAGCTCAACAAACATGGGGATCATAATATGTGTGCTAGGCACTACGCCATGCAGTATCCCTTTCGTTTGGCAACTCTTTCCTTAAAATAAGCAAGGCATGCAATTTGAATCAAATAGTGCTTTTATCTATTTTTGACTATGCTTGCTTGTTTGAAAGCATGCTGCAATTCAATATTATTATGACACGGTCTATGAGCGTCATTAATTCATTTATAGGCTGTTGTCGGAAAACAATTTTGCTATCCATACAACTTATCGTGTGAGAGAGAGAGAGAAGATCAAGGAAAACCGACATCAGTATTTTAGGCCAGGCTCCTTCCATAATTTCATTACGTTCTCTGAGCAAATGAGCTCTTGTTAATAAAATTAGTTTAAGAGGAATATTGTAGAAGCGTGCAGCAGGTATTTGCGCGGTAGCAACACCACAATTTGCTAGGTTGGGTCAGATTCGGCTTATCAGCTACGAGAAGTCGACAAAGGGCTAAAGTAGGAGCCCTAGTGTAGCGTCCCGAGGCTCCCTTGAAGGCATAAGAAGGCAGAATGCTAAGGTAGAATATATACATTCACCGGACAGAAGGAAAAAGACTGCTGGCATGGCCCGGATGCCTTGAAAGAAACCGGTAGTTCTAACAAACAAAGTACTACACCTAATGTGTGGTTTGACTGACAATTGCAAGCGGCTCTACTGCTTGCGAAGTCCTGTAGGTGGGTGTTGAGTCGGTGCGCAGCGGTTTTATTGTCTGATAGGTGGATTCTACTTCTTTGCCACCTTCCCTCCCCGCATTGCTCACGACTAGTTGTTGAAAGAAGGGTGCCCTTCTTCCTTCCAAGTCACTTCTAGGAACTTGCTCACGACTCTTCAATTAAGGCGTTCTTCGCAACGTCTTCTTATGAAACAATACCGCTGTCTTATTGATTATGCGGAGGGGTGCTGTTATTTACAAAATGAATGCGGACGGATGTCTCTCTTCTGCTTTTTCTCCTCCTCGGCCTCTTTTTTCAATCCCCCTCATCTGTGTGCAACCCCCTACCCCAGCCAATGTCCGATCAAATAATTACCTCGACGTGCAACTCCTACTGAGCGTCAATTCAGTAGCAATAATATTCCGCCTTCAAAACATTTAAGCAGTAGAGACTGTCAGCAGGTAGACACCGCATGGGATAAGAGAGTTGCAACGGCAATCCTCCTCCTTCTCCTCCATCTGAACCCTTGTTGGTGACACACTAAGGAAGCATGCAACCTACTTCGTGACACAGTAGTTACCGCTGCTAGGAATGTTTTGTTTAGAATGCACGCCTTTTGTAAATTGGAGCCTTACCTTCTTCTGGTGGAGGTTGTGCTGATGGTAGTTTGAGTAGGCATGCATGCATGTATACATTTCCATTCCACTCATCTTGAAAATAAAAGGGGACGAAATAACTCAGAATAGGGAGCAGTGCCTCTTTGACGACGTAGGAAGGGGTAGGGGCTCACGTTGTGACGCAGTGTGTTGAGAAGGTAGCCCCACCGCATTTGCTGTGATGGAGAAGGAAGAGGATATCGCAACTCGCACACCACGCTACGCCTAAAATGGTGTTTTTTAAAGGCAATTTCACGAATTTCCCTCCGTGCAATATTTCCCAGTTAGCTAGCTCTGCACGGTCAGTGGCAGAGGGTTTTGAGGCAGAAGACGAGGTGACAAACGGGAGGCCTGCTAAATCCCTATCCACTGTGTAATAATTGTGTCGATAGAGGCCACCCTTTCACTATCCATAAGGGTTGTGTCGATCACCTGTCATCTAGGTTAATAGCGTTTCAATTCTCACATGTGGTGCATAATGTTCTGACGCCTCTTTTAGAAAAAATACGGCGCAGTTTGCATGACGTATAATGCTTTTTGTAGCTCGGGATCAATTTTAGCAGTTGTTCTAAGGCCAAGCTTGATGGTGCGTTTGTGTATTTTCAATAACTCTTAAGGTTAAAAGATGTTTGCTTGACAGTGGTTCTTCAGGCTTGGCAGTTTCGAGGTCATCGGTCATGCTTAGTGCATTGTCTGTCGATATAGTGGGCACGTTGCGTGTTTCAATTGCGGCAGTGTTTTGGCTAGATAAGCTCTGTTAGTTCAAGAAGGAAATAAACTGTTCCATTTTAGGCTTTGCATGAAGTCAATGATGGTCCGAACCTTAAGGATGACAAGAATGTACCTGTCTGTGGTGGTGCATTTAATATGCTCAAGGTGATTGCTGAAAAATGCCGAATTTGATTTTTGACTTCCCTCCTGCTGTCTACTCCAGCCTGCAAGTTGGTTCGATCTGTGCTGTACCCCAATGAATTCGTCATCTATCCTTTCCTCGAAGTCTATTCACAAACGCAATGTGACAGCTACATTTCCAAATTGTTACAATAATCCCATCGGTCGAACCTATCGTGTTCATTGGACGCTAATATATCTGCAGTGCCCTCCGAAAGGATACTTGGGTATTTCTTTCACTGGTAAAATGAATGTCGTCTCTTGTAACTTCAGTAGACGCAATTGGAACAAGCCTAAGTCAAGGTCGTAAAGACTGCTGCGACTGAGGCGTCAACGTGCAGCCTCCACTTTCGTCACAGCGCATCGATCCGTCGCCTTGATTGACATTGCTTCTTTAAGTCTCAGTTTGTTCCTGCAGAATCGAGGATGTTCCTTGGGTGGAGTATTTGGTGACCCAGGTGATGGGTGGATGTAAACAACGACTGGACAAATGAGACTGTATATTGGTAGTTTTTCTTCCGACTCTGCAAAGGACAGGTGCTTTGTTGAGGCTGTGCTGCCGTTGAAGGGCATTTTGGCTATCAGCGTTCGCTGGTAGAATTTTGTCGAAACTGTTGGAAGTCTGCCGCGAAGGATGGTGCGAGCGGTGCTGTGCCGTGTCATGGCTCCTGCTTTGTGATGCGGTAGGCAAAAAGGGCCGCGTCAATGAGTGTGATGATTGTGGATGCATGAAGGGACTCGCGGATCAATAGGTGAGTATAAATGCTTAGTTGCGCGCATTTGAAAGGCCTCTATTTATGCACGCTGTTTGTCGTTTTGTCAACTTTGATGAGGTGTTACGCCTGAGTGCGAGGTATAGTTTTTTTGCATTGGCCACAGACAAAGTCTGTTCGATGGGAATCCAAGGCTGGTTTGGGGCCAACTGTCTTCTTATTTTCTCATTTCCACGTGTTCCACTAGACAGCCTCTTAGGCCATAGACCGATTTAGTTTGTGTTGTATTTTTACAACCTATGGATCCCTTTCACGGTCTTCCGAGTTTGCCTTAGTCTAGAGCAGTAAGATGGGTGGTTGTGGTTCCAACAGTTGAAACGGTTCAAACGGTTTGGCTATGTTTGATCTTGGCTGGAATCTAGCCGACGACGACGTCCAGGCCGCAGTACGTGTGGAGCATGGCGAGCAGAGGGGACAGTTCCATGCCTATTGCAACAGTTTGGTTTTCAAAATATCTCGATTGTGATTTCCTTTTAATCGGGCACAATGGAGGAGAGGTCGCTTTAATAGGAGGCACGTCTGAAGGCATTGGGCGGATGTGTGAGGTAGACACTGAATATCGAGAAGTTGACCGAACAAATAAAGGGTCTCAGGAATTACTACTGTGCGAGTGGGTTGGAAATCAGCATTTGTGGGGTTGCCGCTGATTGATTGGCATCTGCGTTGCTTAATCGTCAAATTGCCGAATGTTTTGGCAATCGTAAACGCCTTCCTTCATGAGAAGCGTGGTTCATCCTCCCACTTTGTTCCACGCAGGCACTGTCTCTGGTCTGTGCCTTTCTTAATAAACGGTGTCCGTTTCGTGTATAACGTGAGCTAGCGCTTTCTACTTCACATGATACCGTCGCATAGCAATTGTTCATGCGGATATAAACCATCACCTCTGTTAAGGCCTTATTTCCTACGTATTGAACGAGGCTGCTCCCAACCCATGCTTGCCGTTTTCGTTTAGCAGGTTCAAGTGTCGATGATGTGTGGATCGAATGCAGACGAGAGGTCCGCTGTTCAAAACGGATTTTATGTGCATTTTGTTGGTATAGAAACACCGCAACCACCGCAAAGTCCATGAAGATCATGCGTCAAGAAGGAGAGGGGGCACTAGAAGGATTAATTGTGGCTTCCGGCAACATTCTAACGTGGAACAGCATAAAACTCTCTCAATCCTGATTCCTCACTGTTTCCAATGCCTGCGTCTCCCTTTCCAAGCTATGATGATGTCTCCACAGTGTTGTATGTTCCTGTTAATTTTACATCATTATAATAATTTTTTCTTTTTTTCTTTGTTTGCTAACAGAGAAATGTGGGGATTGAACGAGGTTGCGTAGGGGATGATAACTGTGCTTTTCGATAGACGTGAACGAGGTGTGTGAGATGAAATGGTCCACTCTAACGTTTCGGCTAAGGCATCACCACCTGTGGAATGGGTGTTTGAGTGTCTGTTTAGTGGAAAAACAAAGGAGTAACTCATCTTAAGCTAGGAACCGTCTTGTGAATATGGACTGTTTGGAGTAGTGCAGGCGGTCGATTAAGTCTGGGACCTCATTCATTTATGATCCACGATCCACAGTGAAATCGCCTAACCTCTACAATTAAAAAAATCCACTTCTGTTAGAATGGTTGAGAATAACGCAGGTAGTGGGTGGAAATAATGCCATTTTCAGTGCAAAGTGTGCGCACTCGAAAGAATTGTGTAGCTTTTACTAAAAGGGATTGAATCGTACACTTAGGCGATGTTCCTGTCTTGGACAGAGATATTCCACTGCATGACGTCGGTATAGACTTTGTGTTGAACGGGCTACAGGAGGTAGATTTCACCCCGAAGCTACTGAGGTGCCGATTTCTGCACTGCCGAATTGAGCAACTTTGGCCGTACTGTCTCGTCTAACTAAAGAGCAAGTGGGGACCCAAAAACTTTAACTAGGTCGCCACTTGAGTTTCTTTAAAAGCTTTGCGAAGATTGCAGGACAGCTGTATAAACTGCTGAAAGAGTGGAGGCGGTTTTATTTCAATCAAAGAATGGGCATGATAAAGCACGTAGAGAACTGGGTTGAATGATGGCGCTAGCGATGCAGCCGTGTTCGACGTACTCCCACGGAAGGCAGAGGAACAAAGAAGTGGGCGAATCCGTCATTGGTGAACCAAATCAACAAAAAGTAAGTCAGGGAAGCGCAGCCCAACGAGGACTACTTGCCACCTGCTTGATGTTAGGACATCTCAGCCATCACCCGGTGGCAAGGGTAGCCATAATGGAAACGGATCATTGGACGCTGAACTACTTGGTTGAAAGTAATGCGAAAGATAGGCCATTTGGTTGCATGTTGGTATAAGGAGCTGCATGCGATATCAGATCGTATTTTTAGTTTCGTAATGCATTCTTTGTCATTAAATTAATTGTTAATCAAAATAATAGTGCAAGCAAGAATAAACTTAAATGTATGCGTTCGTATTAGAGTTTAAGAGTCAGATTCACTTTACTAAGCTCACACAATGAAACTATTTAATAATCACGTTATTCAATTGAAATTTTTCGCATTATTTGAAACACAACGAATTAGCTTGGTGGAAAGCTTCCATAGTTTATTGAAGTCAGGATTTCTCTGGCGAGGCAAAGTTTGCATCAAAGTAAGGTTCCGGAGCTTAAATTTAGCAAGAAGCATCCGTGCTTCTGAAGCACCTTTTACTTATCACTGCAGCATCGCAAAAGCCTGCATAATCCTCAAATAAACGGATCTCGATGGGTACTCTGCATTGCCCTCTCGTTCTGTCGTTTAACATGGAAAATGAGAAATTCCAGATCACATCTTTGCAATGGTTCTATAATATGTGCAAACAATTCCTTCTTAAGATTCGGGGACTCAGGCACTAACGTTACTTCACTTTCTACATTCGCCATCACTCTCGGCTACAACCGGAAAACGCTCTATCAGGTGCAAGTTCATGTTCCGCCACATGGTCCTTCGCGACCCTCATGGCAATGAGAAATGCGTTGGTCAAAGCACTCTCGCCCACGCAGTAGGGATGTAGGTGAGCACGACTTGTTTGTTAACAAAATGGAACATAAGCCATTTATCGCAGGATGTGGAGCTGTTTCACTTTCGACGTCCATTTGCCTTTTAAAGGGCAAATGAATGAAACGTCACGTCCATACTCTCTGTATTGTAGGCTGGCGGTATCATTCTTGTAACAGAACCACTGATTATGACTACGTTTGATAAAATCAACGTAGCGTCTTCACAGCATGCGTTAAAGTATGGCCTGAGTAGCTTCAATCACCTCTCAACCGCCAAGTGCTGACGCATCTCCCGTGCGATGATTAGGCAGATTTCATACTTTCAAAATAATATCATGTTCGCCAAAGAGGGTAAGATTTAGTCCTGATAAGCCACTAGGTTTCGTGTTGTGGTTATGGCCCTATGTAAATCGGTGTTGCCAAATATTGCGGTAACGAGTGGTCAGTGTGTAGAGGGAATTTTAAAGTTACCCTTCGTCGCTGTTAAATTTTCGGTGCCTTACCAGACGTGATCGAAGTGGTAACTTCACACAAAAGGATTCTTTTGCCTTAAATTTATAAGGAGTCGCTTAAATCATTGCAGCTGACACTTTTTCTTTCTTCAATTCTAAGGCTTTGCTTCTATACTTTTTGCTTTTTTTCTGCTTACAAATACATTTCTCCTTTTTTGATATCCCTAAGTTAGTTTCCACCTTCAACATCTAAACGAAGCATTCGCAATAAATTAGCAGCTTAAAAGTCAAGTCATGAGGACAGAAGATGCTACTCCTTTCCATATTAGGCTTCAGCTAACAACCACAATTTGACAATTTCCCTTCGATAACTAAGCAAACTTGGATGCTTCGCTCTTCACAATCTTTTTTTCCTTGTGTACCTCGGTCGGTTTAACTGTGCAGCTTCGTGCTGTCGACTACTCAATTGTCGCTCGGGTGATGTCTCGATTAACAGCGTTACAGCAGAAGTGATGCAAGCGTTTTTTCGGTCCTGTTCCATCAATTGCATGCCTTCATTAAAAGGGGATAATTAAACCGCCACAGAATAGTTTAAAACTGCCTTAACTTACAGTCTTTCTTGAAAAATATGCTACAGCTAGTGCCATTTTACACCCTTTTGACCATTACCACCACCACAGTCGTGATTGCGCTGCGTTTAGTCCGCATGTCACTCGTGAACCCAACACCAACCTTCTGCCAGTGAAGTGAGCAGACCAGAAGACAATATAACTCCAACGGGAGAATAGCATCACTCATGGAGTAAACCAGAGTTTCTCCAATGCAGACACTCACGTGTTGGCACGGTTTTAACGCACCACTATAGCTACTACTAACAAGGGTGAAGTTATCAAATTCTGACGACCAAATAAAACACAAATGTGGAGAGAGCTAAAGACATTACAAAAGACATTGCTCCAAACGAGGCAATGTCTCAAAATTATGGTTAAAAACTAACAAACGCACCAATTTATGCCCAACAAAAACTGCATACACAGTGGAAAACAAATGCGTTCAGCATCAAACTCGAAACTGGTTCTGCCATCCTTTTCAGGATGCACTCCAACACCTGTGACGCACTTTATTACACAAATAAAAACGCCTAGCAACATAAAAAACACCAAAATTCTTAAGTCAGGCCTGTAAAGTTGCATCCAGTTACGAAGTTGTGTGGCCAAAAAGTCGCGTATCGCAGGGATAGACCTGACATTTCCCCTTGGAATACCATTCCAAAATCACTTGTTTGTACATGATGAACAAGCCGCCTGTGGTGATAAGGTCGTAAGCAAAATAAATTTGGCAAATTAACCTAAGTTTTAGTAAATCCCTACAAAGTAAAAGCAATGGAAACACTCCTCTACTCTTCTCTCACCTTTCCCTCCTACCTCTTCATCTGCCAGCGCTCTCTTCGCAGTCTACTTGGGCGAAGAGAAGGGCAAGTTAGATGGCGAGGATAGGGATAATGCGCCTTCACACCCAGACACACATACGCTCCTGCATTTTTTTGTGGGACACCAATTAAGGCCACTCTTTGAATAAGCAAAAGTAAAAGTGGACAATGCCGCACACACAAACTTGGCAAACAAACAGAAAGAAATAGACACATAGCGGAAACGAGGCAGGCTGTCTAGAGCCAAAGCGCACAATTTCACTCGTTATTGTAAAGCGCCAGGTGGAGGAATTCTCTACAGGGAAAAAAAGGATTAAAAAGTGAGATAGGCAGGTTGGGATTCCACAATTTTGAGACTTTGCTCTCGAAATTGAGGAGGAATGGAGTAGAACAAACTAAAGTGACAGAACGAAAAATAAAATTAGAGAGTTGATGGTAATTCTGGCAAAGCAATGCTAAAACAAGAATAGGTTCCAGGTAGAACTTGATTAAGTCAGATTCTAGTCTAAACAGTGCTGGTTTGATCTAGATTATGAATCCGTGTATCATTTAGTCATGCCGTAATAGAGGATGGGACTAGTGAAGAGATGAAAGGGAGTTTACAAAGAGGGTGCTGGCAGACAATGTGGCAGAAGGAAGAGACAAGAGAAGAGTAAAAGGAGGCAGAGGTGTGAGACGTTCTTGTGGCACTAAAGTAGAGAAATAAGGGTAAGGAGCTAAAATGGTGAGTGTACTCACTCCTCCTTTCGAATTAGTTGCATGCGAGGAACACACAGTTTGGCACAATGCAAGGCGCAATACGTTTAAGCTTGTAGAGTACAGTGGGCGACAAAGGAGACATTCACCGAAGATGGGCTGTAGTGTGACATGAGAAATGGGACGTAGACAAGAGAGCTTCTCTCCATCTATTTCGAAGACGTCAGTCTGCGTACTTCAATCCCTAATGTCTGCAAGAAAGAAGGAGACGACCACTTGGCATAGACTTGCGTCAAGTTGATTGGACGGTCCAAATTTGAGTTGGGGCTGGCATAAATGGTAACGTATAGGGCGCCTTACTCAAGCTTGTCATAATCTAGCCTCGGTTGCCAATCTTGTCTATTCCGATCAAGTCCAAATTAGTCAGATCTGGTCAAGCCTGAATTTGCGTACCGTTCTACGGTGCTTTTGCAGTAGGACGTGAATATTAGGCAAGTTAATTTACACCAGCAGACTTCCTAAAGCTGCTGTTTATTTAATATTCAGAATAAATTTGCGACATGGGAAGTAAGTGTGCAGGATAGAATGTTGATGTAATAAATCAGTAACTTACTTAAAAAGAATGCTATTGATGCGAACTCCAATTCTATGCTTAGACAAATGCTATTTTTTATTACGAATGACAATATTGGTCCATGCACTTTTACGATAGGAGTAAAGCTTCAGAAATGCTTAGTCGAAAGAGAATAGGGGTGATGAAAAATAAGACGACCCTCTTCCATCCCTTCCTACACTGATTCACTTGCCCACCCACCTAGCCATGTGAGAGTGATTTATAAATCAATTGGCTAAATGAAAAGAGCTTAATTATTTTTGAATAGCACGCTAGAAGGGGTGACGATATTGAAACGACGCAAGCAAATGAAGTGAGGGATGAGAGTGGCACACGGATGGATCGTGGATAAGAAGAGGAAGCAAGAGCAGGCGTGGAAGGAGTGAATTATCTGCATGGTGCCATTGATAAGACACCCTAGAACAAACCATGCTTTTTAAAAAAGCATTGCCGATTCGCCCTCTTCGACTTTACTTTCTTTATCCCATATTCTCACACATCCACACCGCCACTGTTTAAATTTGAACTGCTTTATCTTTGTCCTAAGTGCACAAACCTTTCATTATTTTTTCATTTTCCTTTATTACCGTACTCTCTCAGCTCTCCTTGCCGATATAGACAATTTACATTTTAATTGCACCGAAACCGCCTGATTTTATAGCGAGACCTGCTGCTCTGTACCCTTGTTAAAAGCGTTTACAGAACAAATCATGAGTATGGCTTTAAAATTCAATCAATTCTGGTCACTGAGGTAGCCGATTGTCGAAAATGCGCATTCGTTCCTTGTCAGCTATCTGTGCCATCTTAGGCGCTCTAATAAATGGCCATACCTTAATTCTTACAACTTGATAGGAGAACTGCCGCAAGCAGTTACTAAATGGAATAAGCTGCTAGAAAATAATTTTGGCCACGTCTGTGTTAAAATAAAACGAGTAGTCTAACACTTAAACCTAATTCCAAACAATTATAGCTCAAATGAACAAAATATGGCGCATCCTGGTTTCTCTTTAATGCCCACTCTTAGTCCAGCTGCATTGCACAAAACGCTATTGTTTCAAAAAAGATATGTGCTTTTGGCACCGTAGCAATTAAACAGTTAGGGTCTTATTATGATCACTTTTAGACTAAAGTGAGAAAGCCGTAGAGCACAGTGCACTTGGTCTAATTTGGTCTTGCTTCATTTGTGTAATGCCTTATCTATACATTAATATAAGCTAACAGTTGAAAGCTAATCGCATTCTGACCTTTCCGATGGCGGTGAGCAGCTATTTGGTAATTAAATCCGTTTCTCGCCTTGCCTTGAAGGCTTCTAACCATAACTCCATGGCTATCAAATAACCCAAAATGACCAGCATTTATACAGATGTAGGTACTATAGCGATTCCCACAAAGCAATTTACTGCTCGTTAATTATTAAAATTTTGATGGTAAGTAGTAAATTCTAATTATCCAGTAAAGTTAGTTTTAGGCAATTCATGACAAGTATGGTAAAAAAACCATAAAATGCAATTTATTCCTACCTGAGTTATGTGCGAAGCAATGTTAAAGGAGGGATCCTGATCCTGAATCCTTCGTCAAAGGACTTATGATGAGCGAATTATGCTCCAGTCGGACGCAGTACATTCTAGTGAAACTCATGTCCCGTAAATCCATTTTTACCGAGTATTTTATAGTATGCAATATAAGTCTTCAAAAAAACGCGGCTCACGTTCGCTGAAATCATGTCATTTTGGCGTTGCGACGGATCCAATTTACCAACGAGGTGGAAAGCAGTTACCGCTGATGACCTTCGAAATGATGGGCGAGTTTGTTGACTTAAAGACTTGCTGCAAAACAATTTGCTATCCATACAACTTGTCGCACGAGGTAAACAGAACATTTAGGAAAACCGACATAATTTTTGTGGTTAGGCTCCTTTCATGACTTTGCCACGTCCTCCGAGCGAATCAGCGTTACCTCCTAAGGCTTTCAATTGTTATTGTTAACAAAAGTAGACTGAGGGGAATATCGTAGAAGCGTGAAGGCACTGTCACACTTTATTAGTTTGGGTCAGATTCGGCTCATCAGCTACGAGAAGTCGGCAAAACGTTGAAGTAAGAATCTTGGTGTGTAGTTTGACTGACTATTGCAAGCGGCTCCCTCGAAGGCAAAAGAAGGCAGAATGCCAGAAGGCCAGCCTATGCAACTAGGGCAAAATGACTACTTCTGTTCCTGACCGAAACCGGTAGTTCAAACACACAAAGTACTGCAGAATGGGTGGGTCGGTTCGCAGCAATTTCATTGTCTGACAGGTATATTCTTCTTCTTTACTACCTTCCTTCCCCACATTGCACACGACTAGTTGTTGAAGGAAGTGAAAGTTTGATTGACAATAGTAAGGAGCTTGGTGCTCTCCTTCCCTTCCAGTCACTTCTAGGAACTTGCTCACGACTTTTCAATTAACGCGTTTTTTGCGACGTCTTCTTATGAAACAACACCACTGTCTTATTTATTATGCGGGAGAGTGCTTTCATTAACAAAGTAAATGCAGACGGGTGCCTCTTCTCTGCTCCCTCTCCTCCTCGGCCTCTTTTTGCAATCTCCCCCATTTGTGTGCAGCCCCCTACTCCAGCCAATGTCCGATCAAATATCCACCTCGACGTGCAACTCCTACTGAGCGTTGATTCAGTAGCAATAACATTCCGCCTCTAAAAAATTGCAGCGGAAGAAACTGTTGGCAGTTTGACATCGCATGGGATAATGGAGTTGAGGCAGCAATTGTCCTCTTCTCCTCCACCTGAACCCTCGTTGGTGATACACTAAAGAAGCATGCACACTATTGGTTACCGCAATTACAACTGATTTGTTTAGAGTGCACACAGTTCGCAAATTGGAGCCTTACCTTCTTCTAGTGGGGGTTGTGCTGATGGTACTTTGAGTAGAAATGCATGTATACATTTTCATCTCACTCATCTTGAAAGTAGGGGAGGAAAAAATAACTCACAATGGGAAGCAGTGCTTCTTCAATGGGGTAAGGTGGTAGTGGGCTCACGTGCTGACGCAGTGTGTTGAGAAGGCAACACTACCGCATTTATTGTGATGAAGGGGGAAGAGGGCATCGCAAACCGCACACCACGCTACGCCTACAAGGATGCTTCCAAAGGCAATTTCACAAACTTCTCTCCGTGCAATATTTCTCAGTTAGCGAGCTCTGCATGGTCAGTGGCAACTTATCCTGCTTAAACTCTTGAGCTTAATAAAGATATGCACCCTACCTCCGTCTTACTCCCTACAGGCCTTTACTTCTACTTCCAAAGGTTAGGAAGCATGCCTACTCATCCCCATTCCCCTCCTCTTCCTTCTTCTCCTCTTCTAGTGCAGTTTACAGGCACTTGATTTGGTAGCAGTTTCCAACACCCCTCACCAGATATGCCAACATTTAGAAACGCCGTGCTTCACAAGGAGCATGGTCTGATTTCAGTCTTCTGTATGCCCGCAAGTAACGCGACAACCTTAATTATACGCATACAAGCGAAAAGAGAGACGAGGCTATAATCCTAGCTCTCATCAACTTCAAATACTTCTCAAACTTGACCACACAAGCAGCGACTTTGCGATGGCAATGGCTGTAGCGACTCGAGGCTCCCTCGGAGGCAAAGAAAGGCAGAATACTAGGGTAAAATGCGCATATATATTTAACGAGCAGAAGGAAATAAGCTGCTGATATGGGCCAGAGGCCAGCCCGCGTAGCCTGACCTTGACCGGTTACGGTAGTTCAAGCAACCAAAGTACTACAATGGCACTTAAAATCAAACCAAATAACGCGCTGTGATACCAGATCCGATTAATTTGTGAAATTGAACTAAGTATTGTAATACAAATGCGCACGATTTTGACTACCAAGACAGAATGTTTGTGGAATTTTTTGTTCAAATATTACATCTATTGACTCTTTAAGATATTGTCTGCACATTTCAGAAGAAGAACTGGAACCCAGTTCAGCAGGGGCCCACCATAAGTTCACTTGCCTTCTGCAATATCTTAACACTCCAGTGCTCACCAGTGAGTTACTTGGTTTTTCAGCTGATCTCTAACCCAATTTGAGGGCTTTATTATTGCGCTAATGTGTTTATCATTTTTCACTAGTGTACCCTTATTTGTCACAGGTTATACATACAACTTTAATTTTTCATTTTCAAATTTTCGCCTTTAAGGTCGTTGGTCGTCTGGCGACGTTGCAAAGGCCATGCCGGTCGTTTTCCTGAGTACTAGGACTCAAGTTTGCTCGATAATGCAAGTTTCTGTTAAAAAGCTATGTAAAAGCTGTCAAAATATTAGAAATGCGCTAAACCACAACCAAAAGTACGTTCCCTGGGCTTTATAAATCAAGCTGGATACAAACATCAAGCTTGACAATTGTCAAAACAGGCGTCAAATTGCTATTTAAAATGCAAAAATATAAGCTAATGTGTAGCGTCCCGGGGCTCCCTTGAAGGTAAAAGAAGGCAGAATGCTAGGGTAGAATACATATATATTCACCGAACAGAGGGAAAAAGGCTGCTGGCATGGCACGGAGGCCAGCCCACACAGCTAGGGCAATATGGCAACCTCTGTGACCTTGACCGAAACCAGCGGTTCTAACAAACAAAGTACTACAATGACTCTTGCAATTTTATTTTAACGCGTTTAGAAATCTGGAGTTCGTTGCTATTTTTTTTACTTACGTTTGCGAAATAATTAATTTTGATGACATTATTACTTTGCAAATCTATCACCTGAAACAGAAGGTGAGAATTTTATAAAAGTTTATTCGCTTGTTAAAATTTGCAAAAATAAGGTGGTGATTTGTTTTATCGAACAGCGTTAAAATGGTTGGCTGAAGTTGCGCGCGAAGTACGTGAGCGGTGTTTGTTTTGGTGGTCATTGTTCTCGGTTAATGGGGCTCAATTCGCTTGAACAAATTGGAAGCCGGCAAGTATTTAGTGTTTTTTTACTATTGTTAGTTTGTTATGTGTTATTAGTTTTTTTATGCCGATTGGCTTCCTTCGTACGCCTACTTGCTGGAGTAAACTCGAAGGCTTCCTAATGGGAATGTTGAGACGTTTTGTTTTCCAGCTGCAAAATCCACTCATGTCCATTGTTCGCTGTGCAATGCTTTAAGTAACAAATAATATTGTTTTGACAGTTTGTCAACCAGTTTGTTATTTTTTGACTGTGGATTTTGATTAATGAATCGTAATTTTGTTGAGGAGAGATTTAACGTTGCCAAGTGCTTGGCACATACTCATTATTTTTGCTAGAAAGTATTCACTATGTGCCTTATGGTCCATCGCTTTCAGCTGTTTATTTTTTAGGTCGGATGTTGAAGTTGCCGACAAAAAAATTGTGCTTTGCGAAAAATGGAGGCATTATGAGGGTGCAATGGATACGAATCTCGACTCAGTTATCGCCTCCCAATTAAGCGATGGCTTCCTCAGGTAAGATTGAATTGCAAATACTGTTGCCGTCTTTTCTATGCAGCAATGGATTCAGTCTGCGTCCTTATGCTGGATGGAAACATGCTTGCATCATTTGTTCGTAGGACCTCCCACATTTTTGTGTGGTACGAGATACGTTAGTTTTAGTTTCTTGGTTGCTACCACGTCCTCTGAATGCTGATTGGCTTCCTTTACACGCCTGCGTGCTAGTGTAGACGCAACGGCCTCGTAATGTGACTGTTAGGACGTTTTTTCCAACTGCAGTGCCTACTCGCGTCCACTTTTTTCTTTGCAATACAGTAATTGAGAGTTTGGGATTGTTATGGCAGTTTGTAATCGGTTCGTTCTTTAATGATAGTGGATTTGGCTTAGTGCGACAATTTTGTTGAGAAGTGTTTCAGCTTCACTGAGTACTTGGTACCTATTCATTATTTTCTTGCTAATAGGCATTCATTACACCTGCATACCTTTCAATCCATTCCCTTTATCCGCTTACATACTAGGTAGACGTTGAAGAGGTAGATGCAGATCCTGTCAAGACTTCTTCTTTTGCCAAGAATGGCGACATTATCTGTCAGCAACAAGTGCGGCTCCCGCCTTCGCTATCACTTCACACGTTCCTCGGGTAAGATTGGATTGCTGTAAGTGAACTTTTGCTGTCGATTTTGTATAGCTACAGATTCGATTTGCGTTCTCATTCAGGGTAGAAGCATGCTTTTATCATTCACCTGTAGATCATTTCACACTTCATGTAGGGTAAAAGGTGCGTTGATTTCATTGCTATGATATCCGTGTTTGTGGATCACACATGCATACATGGAGGGCGTAAGACACTTGGGAACTTCACTGCCCATTGACTTGGAGATCAGGGTTATTCTTGTGCTGGTGTGATCTTTGCGAAACGTGTTGCGTGGAGGGCGTCGGTGATGGCTTAATGGTGGGCTCAGCTTTGACGGCATGAGTTGGTGTCTGGGCGAGGTGGGCGCAGCAGAAGCGGAGGAAGGAGTGACTAATGGGAAGCATTTGCATCACTACGCAGATTGTACTTTGTAGCAGTCTTAAATGTTTGCCTGTTAAGGTGTTTTCTCCTATCATTGGTTATGTTCAGAGACGTTAGCTTTGCAGCGTATTAGACATTCACCCATCGGCTCTTCCATTGCTTGCTTTTTTCCCTTTTCGGATGCTACGAAATTACTGTGGTGAGGTAACATTTGATGAGTCTGTGGAATGGTAGGCAGTACGAGCTCGTGAAGTCATTGGTGGAGGCGTCCTCGTCTCGGCTGTGCGATGTGATGTTGGCATGGGCGATAGCGGTGTGTGTTGGATGGCATAGCGGTAGGTGTGAGAAGGGTGAGAAGGGCGTGGGCGCATGCTCAATGGACTAACTGGAGTGTAACACTGATGGGTTTATTTTTCACGTTGATGTGTTGCGCTGGTGATTGTGTTAACACCGAAAAGATGGAGAGGACGAGAAGGAGAAGTGTTCCAGAGCTTTTTTCAAGCGTACCGTAGGTGCCCTTCTTTTCGTGAATGGTGTGTGTGTGTGTGTGTGTGTGTGTGTGTGCATTTCTTACTGTCTACCAGTTGTTTTGGTGCACGTAAATCTACGCGTTTTTAGTTCCGTAAACGTGTGTGTGTATAGGGATCCCTTTTTAGTTGATGAGGTTTTAGGGAGAAAATTTGACGTGTTTTAGCTGGTTGTTGGATGGCAACGCTTTTTCGTGTTCGTTTAATGTGCTGACCAATGGAGTAGAGGGGATTGATTGAAGTAGGTAAGTAGGTGGGGGCTCATTTGAATGAGGATGGAATGATGACCTGGTGGTGAATGAGGCCCCACTTGGTGGGAGGGAAGGCGAGGAGGAGAACTTACCAAGCACTTGGCTTCACATGCTGCTAAAGTGGTTGCGGGCCCAAAGTACGAAGAAAGGGAATTTTCACTTCCTCTGGCTCATTATTATGTGATAGACATGGGGACTTGAGTGAGTGACACTAGGCGTCAATTTTGCAGTAATTATGTGCTGTAATAGTCGGCCTCTGACCACCGCTGGCTGCCTTGCCACCGTCGCCGCCATTGTTCGCAACGCTGGCCACTTGACGCTTCCCAACGTCTTCGTCGATTGCAGACTCATCAGGCTTCCTGTCAACAATAACATGCATTGTCGACGGTGGCAATGGCAGCATGGGGGAATGTGGGCATAGAAGCCGATCCATGGGAAGCCACTGGGACTACGGCAAGGGCCTTTGAACTCGTCGTTGTCGACGGTGACAGCTGAGGTGTCGGAGCAAATATAAGGTGTGATGAATTCAACTGAGAGTTCCCTTGCCCCTCCTTAGTGTGGACTACTTCATGGAATAATTGGTGCGGCGTGTGTGGTTGCGTGAACGCCAGGCAGGCGGACGAGCGGGCGAGAACGAAGGGAGAGGAGAACGGTATCTCGGTAAGTACTCCCCCATGGGCAGTGTATGTTGTACAAGTTGAGTGAGATCATGTCATAGGCTTAAAATTACACCACTTTTGCTTGTTCTGTTTTTTTTCCAACCCAAGTTAGTAGTAAGATTTTGAGGCCTTTAGCAGCAATAATAACAACGGTGCAGCGTGAGGCGAAGCTGATTTGAGGCTATATTATCAGGAGCCTTCATACGATGTATTGGTTTTTCACGACGTCCACATGTGTGAGCGTTGAGCGGGGTGACTTATTGCTAGGGTGTGGTTGTTAATTTTTAGGGGAAGGAGGAGGAGGAGGAAGCGAGGATGTCCCACAATCAATGTTGTACTTGCTTCCGCCCATTGTAGCATTCATAGTTCACGCCATATGGAAACGTTCCAACACCTACCAATTGTTTTGTCCACATCACTGCTAGGTTTATAGCCATCAATGCCTTAATATTGCATCTGTGACCCTGCAAATGCGCACCACTGACTGGAAGAAAGACATCCGATAAGAGCAGTACCAAAGACAAGGCCGATAAGACGAAGGATTTGTGCAATGCTTTATTGTTGAAATGGGACAATCGCACATCTAGTGATGAGAGCTTTGTCGAAATTCCCTAGAGGAGAAAGGGGAGATAATGACCCGAGCAACCCAACTTTGCAATAAAGTCAGTTGGCTCTGACCCATCTATCCAGAGGATTTTGAGGCAGAAGACGAGGAGACAAACGGGAAGCGCGCTACATCTCTATCCATTGTGTAATGACTGTGTCGACAGAGGCCACCGTTTCACTACCCATAAAGGCTGTGTCGATGCTCTGTCATCTAAGTTAATAAGTTTATAACAAAGTATCCAGTCTGCTTGAGGATAGCGATTTGATTCTCACATGTGGTGCATAATGTTCTGATGTCCTTTTCCAGAATAAATACAGCTTTCTATAATACAATGCAATTTTTGTAGCTGTATGTCAATTGCCAAAATCAATTTCCGAAGATGAACTGCATTTTGTTTGCATACACTCGCAAAGATAGATTATAGCAGCTGTTCTAAGGCTAAGCTTGATGGTGTGTTTTGTGTATTTCCAAAAATTCTTGAGATTAGAAGATATTTGCTCGACCGTGGTCCTTCAAGTTTGGCAGTTCCAATGTCATCGGTCGTGTTTGGCATGCTGTCTTACGATGTGGTGGGCACGTTGCGTTTCAATTGCGGCATTATTATGGCTGGATAAGCTTTATTAGTTCGAAAAGGAAAGAAACTGTTTCATTTTAGGCTTCACGTGCGGTCAATGATGGTCCGAGCCTTAAGGGTGTCATGAATGTACTTGTCTGTGGTGGCGCATCAAATATGCTGCAAGGGATTGCTGAACAAATGCCGAATTTCAAGTTGGAGTTCCCCGTTGCTCTCTATTCCTGTCCAGAAGTTGGTGTGATCTGTGCTGCGTCTCAATGGATTCGTCGTATATCCTTTTCCGAAGTCTATTCACAAATGTAATGTGACGACCACATTTTCCAAATTGTTACAACAACCATACCGGTCGAATTTGTCGTGTTCATTGGGCGCAGATATGGTTGCAGTGCCCTACGAAAGGGTACTTGAATATTTTCTTCACTATAACTTCAGTAGAAGCGATCCGAACAAACCTAGACCAACGTCGTAAAGATTCTGCTGCGACCGCGGCGTCGGCGTGCGGCTCACTCTATCTTCGCTCAGCGTGTCAATCCGTCGCCTTGATTGACATTGTTTTTTTAAGTATCAGTTTGTGTCTGCAGGCTCGAGGATGTTCCTCGAATGGAGTATTTGGTGACGCGGGCGATAGGTTGATGCAAACATCGAATTTTACCGCGCAGAATGGAGATGACTGAACAAAAGCAGCAGCACATCGGCTGTGTTTTCCTCCAAGTCTGCAAAGGACAGGTATTTCTTTGAGGCTGCGTCACCGTCGAAAGGCGTTTTTGCGATCAGCGTTCACTGATGGAACTTTGTTAAAACTGTTGGAGGACTGCGAAGTAGGGTGCAAGTGGTGTCGCGTTGTGACTCCTGCGCTGTGGAGTGGTAGGCGAAAGGGCCATGTGAACGAGTGTGATGGCTATGGATGCATGGCGGAAGTGGCTCGCCGATTGATAGGTACGTATAAATGCACGTTTATCCATATTTGTAACGTCTCTATTTATGCATACCATTTGCTTTTTATGCACTTTGATGAGGTGTGACGCCTTAGTGCGAGGTGTAGTCCCTTACATCGGTCACAGTCACTGTGTATTTTATGGGAACCCAATGCTGGTTTAGGGGCAGCTGTGTCTCTTCTTTCCCATTTTCTACTCGTTTCACTGGTTTGTTGTCATCATTTGTTTGGGTGCCTTAATCCAGAAGTGGTATGCTTTAATAGTTGACGATTCTAACCTTTGTGCTCATTGACATCTGGTCATGCCGTTAGCTGCATTTATCCATTTTGCGCATCTTGTTATCGCTTTTCGCTTAGAATAGTAGATGGCGTACTTTCGCCCATTAATCTTATTCTATTCTACCCTAACCGTGAAAGGTCGCGCGCTTAGCGGGTTCGAATAAATATGCGTGTGTTTTTTGAGAATTTTGATTGGAACAAGTTGTTAGTGTTAAATGTTAAATTCATAGTTGCCATATTGAGTGTACAGGATGCTGGTAGGTAGAATACGGCAATTTGCCTCATAGCAAATTAGTGTTTTCTGCCAAAGTCGGAACATTAAAATTGGCACTTCTCGCAGTTGCATCAAGTGAGTAGATTCTAATCTACTTGTAGTTGGAAAGCTCACTGCTGCTCTACTTTTTCTCAGTGTTTTGTGGAATTGAGGAGGACCATCTCGTAATTTAATGCCCATTTTTATGCGCGCTCAAATTTTACTGAATGTCAAGCAATTTTGCCGGTTCCTTCTGCTGATGTTATTTGCAAATGAGAAGAAGGGCAGGAAATAGGACACGAGTTTGACTGTTTAGTGTTTCTCGTGTAAACCACGGAACCGTGCGCATTTGTCATTGTCAAAAAAGCATCTCGAGATCCCTGCATCCGAAATATTTATGGATGGAATAGTTATTAGAAGCGTATTGTCACGTTAATGACTTGGAAGGCAGCCCACTGATTACCTCGGTTTATTCACCCCTGCTGTGTAGCAGTGTACTAGGTCCGGTGTGGTCTTCGCCACCCTTGTGTTAGTCGTGGTGGTAAGCAGCTTTGGCTTTAGCTGTTTTTCCCTTGAGGCTGATAGTTGGCTGACGAATCGCGGACATAGGCAAAATTGCAGGTTTGGCGTCTCCCTTAAGTTAGCCGGATTGGTATTCTTGACGGCCAGTAGTTAGTGGGCGTCCACCAAGACACAGGCAAATGTGGATCGGCAAGCTTTAGGCTTCGTCTTTTTAGCTATTCACGTTCTTTTCACTTACCTGTTCGTTGGGTTATTTGGTTAGTAGAGGTTTGGGTAGATAGACGGGCGAAGATGAGGCGATCTACTTGGACATAGACATATCCGCCAAGTTATCTTCACCAGCTTTACTTCAGGGGTGCGAGGTGTGGCGTTGGAGCGTTCACACAGTCCTGCCTGATGTGAGTGGTTGTGCCGCCTCATCTGCATTAGAAGATTTGACTGTCGGAGCTGCTGAAATTAACACCTCTCTGACGCCCTCGCGACGCATTTTTCCGGGTGCATTGCTTCATCTTGATTGCATTATTGCTGCTAAGAATGCTTAGGATGGAAGTTGCTCACAGTGGAAAGGAATGGGATGCTTTTCCGCGTCAGTTGTCTTGTTTACGTACGGCACTTGTTCCATTGTTTTAGGCACACGCGCACTCCTGGCAGGTCTATTGTACATACTGTTGATTGACTGAGTGCTGTCATGCGTGTGTCTGATGCAGTGGAGCTGCAGGTGCACTAGGTAGCTTGGAGGGGGGAGGGTGAGGGGAGTGTCACCGGCATTGACATGCCCAATGTATGGGAGCAAGTTGTGCACGCTTGCTCCAACCCTGTATTCCAGAACTTGACGGTAATGCGACGCAGACATGGACAAAGACCCGGTGTGGTGTAGTTCGTACCCTAGTTCTGTGACATTATTTGGCTTTGTGTCTGTCGCACGAGTGCTTTTTTTGCGGTGCGTCGCCTTTCCTTATGATCATGGTATCCTTTTCCCCCATCACACCTATCATGGATATTGTTTCGAGACAATTACTTTACGAATTATTTTATTTATTTGCATCGCTGTTCCTTTTTATTCATTTGTTCGGTCATTTAGTAGAGATGTGGAGGTAGAGTCTAGGTGAGGCGGTAAAGCTTGTGTTGACTGTCCAATGACTTTTTACAGCATTTCGTTTATCTCAATCTCTTCATCCGCCGAATCACCTACATACCCGCCTATCTGATGATTTTTCGACAATCCATCTGTTCTCCCGGCCCTTTCTAGACCTGCGAAACGTGTGGCGGTAAATTTGGGCAGCATGCGGTAGGCATACGAGACTGACCGAGACGGACCTGTCCATAGTGTTCATTCAAAGGATTAAAGTAGTGGACAATGCAAAGCTAGGATGTTAGAATGCGCCTTAGTCAAGCGAATGTAAAGCTATTGGGGGAGGTGAAAACACTAGTTTTACTCTGGTAGATTACTCAATTTGCCGATTGAAGGTAGGTGTCAAGTACTGTGGCTGCAAGAATGCAGGTGCTGCCGGTGAGATGCAGCAATGCTGAATGGCTAGCTAGGCCACACTAGGCACCCATGGACGTCGAAGTGAAGTGGGCCATGTCAGTGCAGAGCTGTGATGATGGCTTTTCGTGTGCCCCTGAATCCATTTTCTTACAAAGCGTGGGGAATGGCTACTCTAACGAGTAAGTATAATATCTGCTGCACAAGACTTTGTCTTTAAGTAGGGGATTGCGCAAGACGGTGTTGGCTGGTAGGGCGTTCAAAATCATCAAGCGCATGCAATGGAGTTGCGTGTCAACGCCAATCCAGACTAATCCGCATGGACATGGGATCCATAACCGGGTATCAATATTGTCAATCTACATCTCTCTTAGGGGTCGCATTATTAACCGGTCAGTGTCTATCCACAGGGTCGCAAAACTCATTCAGGGATCAACGCGTCGAACTGTGTCCATCACAATAGGCGTGGGACACATCATCGAGTCCTTGACGCGTAGTGTTCTTACAATCGATCTCTGCGCTATTGCTTCTTCCCACCGTGCCATCGTTCTCATTTTTTGTTGGTAGGCCTGATGTTACTCCTTTAGCATGGGAATCTCTCTTATTATCGTTAGAATGATTAACGATTCATTTGCGCTGTTTTCTGTACTTTTCATATCTTTTCTATTTGCCCATGCTTAGCGCTTTGCGAGGTTTTGATTAAGTAGTCTTTTTTAGGTAATTTTGAGGATGGCTTTTGAAAAGCAGTTAAAAGGCGTTTGTTTGGCAAGGTGAAGTTTCTTTTGTCTTTTGTTCGCTTGCGAAGGGTAGACATCAATTCATTCGCACACTCTTGGTGGAACACAAGGGTTTTTTGTGTCTCAACTTCAACTATCGTGCGTAAAGTTAAGTAGGTTGACTTCATTTATAAAATTGTAGGTTTTGCGATGATTCTGCTAGACCGCCTTCTTGCGTTGTTTCATTTGGTTACTGCGAATTTTTTTCGTTCGTGTGAAATTTTACCTTTCTGAGGGTATGCAGGGAACAACCAAGCATTTTTATTTCTGTCATTTGTTTCGACAAGCGCTTTTAGCGTAGCTTCCTTTTTCTCGTCTTTAAGCTTGCAATTAACTCATTGGTGGGTTCAAATTTTCTTTTTTATCTCTTTTTAGCTTTTAACCTTCGAAATTATGTATTTTTTGGCGATTCAGTCTTAATTTCTGTTGTGAATTCGTTTTTTCAGTGCTACCTTTTGCCTTGAGCCTATAAGTGCTTGCCACTCTCAAAGGGGAGATTTTTTTCGAACAGATCTTATGCGTTTTATTTGTAATAGTTCCTTGTCCTATTCCCTGGGCGACTCCTCGATGTGCACCGTTTTTTTTCTCATAGTGATCCCTGCGACGTGGCGTACAGAAGGGACAGTTTCATGCCTATCACATCACTTCTGCTTTTTACGCACTTTGATTGTGATGTCCTTTTGAGTGGATACAGGATGTGAGAGGATGCTTTAATAGGAGGCACACCTGAAGGCATTGAGTGGTTGTGTCATGCAGACACTGGAAATTGTGAAGTTTATTTAACAAATAAAGGGTCTCAGGAATTACCACTGTGGGGGTGAGCCGAAGACCAAAATTTGCGGGATATCCACTGACCGATAGACGTCTACACCTTTAAAGTGTCTAATTGCTGACTAGGTTGATGCCTCCTGCTGGTACGGGTGTCCAGGATTGTAGACGCCTCCCTTCACAAGAAACCTTGTTTATCACCGCACTTCGTTGTACGCAGGCACTGGCACTGGTCTGTGCCATTCTTGATAAATGATGCCTGTTTCTTGTATAGCGTGACCTATCTCTTCCTGCCTCGCGTGACACCCCTGCATTATGAATGCTCATGGGGGCATAAAACCAGCACCTCTGTTTAAACCTTATTTCCTCCTTATTTATCGAGGCTTTCCAAAATCCATGCTTGCTGTTTCCGTTTCGCAGGTTCAAATGTCGATGGTGTGTGTTTTGAATGCAGACGAGCGGTTCGCCATCCAAAGCGGATTATAAGTACAATTTGTCGGTGTGGAAACACCGCTATCATCGCGAAGTCCGTGGAAACCACGCATCAAGAGGGGAACGGGACACTCTTCTGGCAGTACTTTGATGTTGAACAGCACGAACTCCCTAGATCCTGAATCCCTACTGTTTCTGATACCTACATCTCCCCATACAAGCTGTGATGATATCTCCACAGTGTTATGTGTTCCTCTTCATTTTTATCATTAGCAAATTTAAAAATGTTGCTCATTCGTATGTGTTTCTTCGCAAACAAAGGAACAAGGGTTTTGTGTAGTACTTTGTTTGTTGGAACTACCGGTTTCGGTCAAGGTCACAGAGGTGGTCGTACTGTCCTAGCTGCGCGGGCTGGCCTCCAGGTCATGCCAGCAGCCTATTCCCCTCTGTCCGCTGAATATATGTATTCTATCCTAGTATTCTGCCTTTTTTGCCTTCGAGGGAGCCTCGGGACGCAGGGCATTGGCAGGTAGGCAGCGACGTGACCCTGTGCCTGGAAGAGGGCCCCAACATTAGTGGAAGACTGGGTGCGGCGTGTGTGTGGGTGTCAGGTAGGCAGGCAGGCGAGAGGGAAGGGAGAGGAAGGCGGTACCTTGGTGAGTACTTCCCTGTGGGACAGTTGAGTGATTTCTTATCATAGGCTTGTTCTTTTTGATTTTTTGTTTTAATCTAAGGCATTAGTCAGATTATGCGGCTTTTAACATTACCATCAACAACAACCACATGTGAGGTGAAGCCGATGCGAGGTTATATTATTAAGAGCCTTGATACGATGCACTGGTTTTTCATGCCGTCCACATGTGTGAGCGTTGAGTGGGTTGACTTATTGCTGGGGGTGTGGCTGTTAATTTATAGAGGGAAAAGGAGGTTGAAGCTAAGATGTCTTACGATTTAATGTCGCTCTTGCTTCTGCCTATTGTAACATTTACAGTTCATGCCACATGGAAACGTTCTAACATCTACCAATTGTTTTGTTCACATCACGCCGCCAGGTTTATAGCCATCGATCGCTTAACATTGTATCTGTGACTCTGCAAAGGCGCACCACTGATGAGATGCGAAAATGAAGTTTGAACTTTAATGTCTGGAAGAAAGGCAATCAATAGGGACAGTACCAAAGACGTGTGATAATTATGTCGGGAGAGGCCACACTTTCACTACCCATAAGGGCTATGTTGGTACCCTGTCATCTAAGTTAATAATTTCACAACAAAATAATCAGTCTGCTCGAGCATAGCGCTTCAATTCCCACATTTGGTGCGTAACCTTCTGGCACCCATTTTTAGAATGGATGCAGCCAAGTTTGTATGACGCATAGTGTTTTCTATAATAGGATGCAATTTTTCGTAGCTGTGTACTAATTTTCGAAGATGAACTGCATTTGATTTCTATACACTCGCAAAGATCAATTGTAGCAGTTGTCCTAAGGCCAAGCTTGACGGTGTTTTGTGTATTTGTAAGAATCCTTACAATTAAAAGATCTTTGCTCAACATTGGTTCTTCAAGTTTGGCAGTTTCGCGGTCATCGGTTGTGTTTAGTGCATTGTCTGTCGATATAGACGGCACGTTGCGTGTTTTGATTGCGGCAGTTTTTGGTTAGATAAGCTCTGGTAGTCAAAGAAGGAAAGAAACTGTTTCATTTTAGGCTTCGCATGAAGCCAATGATGGTCCAAACCTTAAGGATGGCAAGAACGTGTCTGTCTGTGGTGGTGCACCCAATGTGCTCCAAGGGATTGCTAAAAAAGTGCAGAATTTGAGGTTTGAGTTCTCCCTTACTCTCTACTCCGACCTAGAGGTTGGTGTGATCTGTGCTGCCTCTCAATGAATTCGTCGTGTTTCCTTTTCCCGAAGTAAATTCACAAATGCAATGTGACAGCTACATTTTCTAAACTGTTACAGTAACCATATCGGTTGAATTTATCGTGTTCATTGGACGCGTATATAGCTGCAGTTCCCTCCGAAGGGGTAGTTGAGTATTTTCTTTTCCACTGGGGAACTGAATGTCGTCTCCTGTAACTTCGGTAGACGCGATCGGACCAAGCCTAAGCCAAGGTTGTAAAGATTCTGCTGCGCCCGCTGCGTCAACGTGCATCCTACTCCATCGTCGCATAGCGTATCAATCCGTTGCCTTGATTGACATTGTTTCTTGAAGTTCGAATTAGTTCCTGCACATTCGAGGACGTTCTTCAAATGGAGTATTTGGTGACTCAGGTGACGGGTGGATGCAAACATCGCATTTTACCGCTCGAAATGGGACGACTGAACAAATGAAGCAGCACATTAGCAGTTTTTCTTCCGAGTCTGCAAAGGCCAGATACTTCGTTGGGGCCTTGCTGCCGCTGAAGGGCGTTCTGGCAATCAACGTTCGCTGATGGAATTTTGTCGAAACTGTTGGAAGTCTGTCGCGAAGTAGGGTCAAGTGGTGCCGTATTGTGACTCCTGCGCTTTGAAGCGGTAGGCAAAAGGAGCCGCTCCAATGAGTGTAATAATTGTGGATGCATGGAGGAAGTTGCTCCCCGATTAAGAGGTGCGTACAAATGCACATTTATGCAATTCGAAAAGCCCCTGTTTATGCACGCTACTTGCCGTTTTGCCAACTTTGATGAGGTGTTACGCCTGAGTGCGAGGTGTAGTTTTTTGCACTGGCCACATCTGCAGTCTGTTCTATGGGAATCCGACGCTGGTTTAGGGCTAACTGTCTTCTTGTTTTTTTCATTTTCCACGTGTTCCACTTGTTCGCTGCCACCAGTTGTTTAGGTGCTCTCACTCAGCACTGGTTTACTTTAATTGTTGGCAGTTCTAACTTTTGTCCTCATTGGCATTTGGTGATGCCACTGGCTGAATTTGTCCACTGTGCGCATCTTGTTATCGCTTTCCGTTTGGAAGGGTAGATGGCGTACTTTCGTCCGTTACGCTTTTTTTATTCTAATCCGATCGGGAAAGGTTGCGTTTAGCGTGTTTCAATGAATATGCATGTGCTTTTTGCGAATCTTGACTGAGACAAGTTTTTTGTGTTTAGCACAAAGTATAGTAAATTCGTAGTTACCGAATTGAGTGTACTGGATGCTGATGGGCAGAACATGGCAGTTCGTTTCATTGCACGTGTCGGCATCTCCAATGGGCTGGAATTGTCAGTTCCAAATAAGTGTTCTTCCACATTCAACAAAGTAGCACAGACAATGCACACAGTTGTATCAAGTGAGTAGATTCAAATTAATTTACTCGTGGTTGGAAGGCTTGCTGCTGCTCTACTTCTTATCGTCTAGCAGGTTTGAGGAGGACAACCTCGTAATTGAATGCGCATTTTTGGACACACTCAGGTTTTGCTGAATGTCAGTCAATTTCGTGGGTTCCTTCTGCTGATGTTATTTGAATCTGCCCGACTAGTGTTCTTTGTGTAAACCATCGGACTGCGTGCCTTTACTATTGTCAAAGCGTGTATCCCGGGATGCCTGCCCCGAAATGCTTATGAATGAATTGTGCATTGGAAACGTCACGGAGATGACCTGGAAGGCAATACACTGATTGCCTTGGTTCGTCCACTCCTCCTCCTGTAACAATGTAGTAGTTTCAGTGTAACTTTCGCCCTCCCCTTAGTCATAGTAGTAATTGGCCTTGGCTTTAGCTGTTTTTCTCTGGGGCTAATAGTTGGCTGAAGGGCCGCGGAGACAGGCGAACGCGGAGGTTTGGCGTCTGCCTTAGGTTGGCTAGGTTAATATTCTTGACGGCTAATAGTTCGTGGGCGTCCCCTAAGACAAACGTTTAGCTTCATCTGTTTCTTTACTTACGCGCTTTTCACTTATCTGTTGATTGGGTTAATTGGCCGGTGGCTGTGTGGGTGAGGTGATCTGTTTATTTTGCTGTCCATGGACCTACATGCCCGGTTTTCTTGATCAGCTTTACTCTAGCGGCATGAGATGTGGCGTTGGAATGCTTGTACATTCCTGCTTGATGTGATTAATCGTGCTGGAATCGCTTCGTCTGCGTCAGAAGATTTGACTGTTGGAGATGCTAAAATTAACACCTTCGTGATGCCCTCGTTCCGAGTGGTTGAGAAACATTGCTTTTTTTATGATCGCGTTGTTGCTGCTATCAACGATTAAGGTGGAATTGGCTCATAGTGGAAAGATATGGAATGCCTCGTTATGTCAAGCTGCCTTATTTACACACGGTACTTGTTCTACCGTTTTAAGCACGCACGCACGCACACATTGGCTGGTCTATTGCCAATGGTATCGATTGCCTTTGGGTGCTGTCATGCGTGTGTTTGATGCAGTGGAGCTCTAAGTGCACTAGGTAATGCGGGGAGGAGGGGGGGGTGTCATCGGCATTGACATGCCCAAGGTGTGGGGGCAAGTGTTTGGTGCACGCGGGCCTCCAAAACTGTACTCAAGAGCTTGACGACATGGGGCGTCTGCCTCGTTCCTTTTTTAATGCGAAGTCTGATGTTGAGCTGACAAGTCCTACGCAGACATGGGCAAAGGCCGGGTGTGGTCTAGTTTGCACTCTAGATCTGCGACATTAGTTGGCTTTGTGTCTGTCTCATGAGTGCTTTATTTGTGGTGCGCCGCCTTTTCCGTGGTGTGTATGGCAGTGTTGGAAACCTGGATACGGCAGTCGTCGCAAGTAGCGTCTTGTCCCTGCCTTTCCCCCTACTCATGATATCCCCTTTCACTATCATGTTTATTGTGGGTATTGTTTTGAGACAATTACTTTTCGAATTGCTGGAATTATTTTATTATTTATTTGCGCCCCTGTTCCTTTTTATTCAGTTGCTTGGTCAATTGTTAGAGATGCAGAGGTAGAGGGCAGGTGAGGTGGTAAAGCTAGTGTTGGCTGCCTAATGACCTTTTACGGCATTCCGTATATCTCAATCCCTTCATCTGCCGACTCGCCTACATACCTGCCTATCTGCCGATTTTCTCGACTACCGATCTGTTCACCTGTCTCTTTCTCGACCTACAAAACGTGTGGGGGTCAATGTGGGCAGCATGCGGTAGGCATATGAGACTGACCGAGACGGACCTGTCTACAGTGTTCACGGAAAGGATTCAAATAGTGGACAATGGGTAACCTTGAATGGCCAAGATTTTGGAACGCACTTTGGTCAGGCGAATGCAAAGCTACTGGGGGAAGCTGAAAACACCAATTTCACGTTGACAGGTCACTCAATTTGCCGATTGAAGGTGAAAGGGAGGTGGGCAGGTGTCAAGTATCGTGGCTGCAAGAATGCAGGTGCTGCCGAAGATGAGATGCAGCAATGCTGAAAGGCTAGCCTAGGCCACACTAGGCACCGAGGGACATCGAATTGAAGTGGGTCACGTCAGTGCAGAACTGTGCCGATGGCCTTTCGTGTGCTCCTGAATCCGTTTTCCTACAAGGCGCAGAGAATAACTATTCCTGCGAGTAAGTATGGTATCCGCTACACAAGACTTGGTCTTCAAGCAGGGGGTCGCGCAAGATGATATTAGCTGGTTGGGTGTTCAAAATCATCAAACGCATGCGAAAAAGTTGTGTGCCTCAACGTCATGGTTGTATTCACCGATTTAGGCTCATCCACATGGACACTGAATCCATAACCGGGTATCAGTATTGTCAATCTGCATCTCTCTTAGAAATCGCATTATTAGCCGGTCAGTGTCTATTCACAGGGTTGCAGGACTCATTTAGGGATCATTGCGTCGAACTGTGTCCATCACAATAGACATGAGACATATCATCGAATGCTTGACGCGTAGTGTTTTTACAATTGCTTCTCACTGTGCCATCGTTCTTGTTTTTTGATGGTAGACATGATGTTACTCCTTTCTTTTAGCATGGGAAGCTCTCTTATTATCGTCAGAATGATTAACAACTCAATTGTGCCGTTTTCTGCATTTTTCATACATTTTTCATTTGCCCATGTTAGCGCTTTGCGAGATTTTGGTTAAGTAGTGTCTTTTTTAGGTAATTTTGATGTTGTCGATTGAAAGCCAACAATTAGTTATTCTCGTTATTCGGTTGGCACCATCTTTTTTGCTAATTCTCTCCATTTTGTAATTTTCTCGTAAAACCTAATGCTTTTGAAAAGTAGTAAAAAGGCGATTGAATGGCGAGGTGGAGTGTCTTTTGCCTCTTGTTAGCTTGTGAAGGGTAGGCACCAATCCATCTACAGACTCATGGTAGAACACAAGGGTTTTCGTGTCTCAAATTCAACTATTGTGTGCAAAGTTAATTAAGTTGACTTCATTTATGAAATTGTAAGTTCTACAATGGTTATGCTGGACCGCCTTTTTGCGTTGTTTCATTTGATCGCTACGGACTTTTTTTTCGTTTGTGCAAAATTTTACCTTTCTAGGATATAAGAAGAACAACCAGGCATTTTATTTCTGTCATTTAGTTCGGCAAGCACTTTTAACGTAGCTCTCTTTTTCCGTCTTCAAACTTGTAATTAACTCATTAGCAGGTTCACATTTTCTTCTTTATCTCTTTTAGCTTTTAACCTCCGAAATTAAGCAGTTTTTGTCAATCCAGCTTTATGTTCTGTTGTGATTTCTTTTTTGCTGTGCTGCCTTTGCCTTGTGCATCTAATTGCTTGCCATTCTTAAAGGGGCGGATACTTTTGAGTAGATCTTGTATATTTTGTTTGTAATAGTTGTTCCTTGTCCCATTCCCTGGGCGACTCTTCGATGCGTGCAGGTCTTTTTCACATAGTGATCCCTGCGATTTTCACTTCCACTTGCAAGTTCTTTTTACTAGAGAACAGCCTCCTAGGTCGTAGACAGTTTTAGCATGTGTAGTCTTTTTCGCGACCTATGAATCCGTCCCACGGTCGCCAGCGTTTGTCCTCATATAGAGCAGAAAGACGAGTGTTTGTGGTCGACACTTGATCTTGGCTAAACTCAAGCCGACGACGACCGGGCCGCAGCACAATTATAGTGCCACATATACAAGAGACAGCTCCATGCCTATGGCATCAAATCCGGTTTTTCAAACAACCAGCCTTTGATGTGCCTCTAGTCGGGCACAGTGGAAGAGGGATTGCTTTAATAGTGGGCACTGAGTAGTTGTTAGGTGGATTTAGTGGTTGGGTGGAGGTAGAGGGACGTTTTGTTGTGGTTGAGTTTTGTGTGTGCTACTCAGAGGCTGATCCTGACATGCATGCCAGGTTAGTCATAAAGGTAATTCCTCTTTCCCTCTATCCCCACCCTGCATTACCCTCGAAATTAGAGGACAATTTTGGGCTTAATTTGCCTGAACCACTAGTCTGAATGCATTCGTCTCCTGCACAATCTCACATCAAACTGCACTAAGTGTCAAGCCGACACATGAAATTAGCAAGTTCAAATAAAAAAATGAAGGGTCTTGGTAATCACCGCTGTGTGGTGGGCTAAAAACCAGCATTGGCGTTACCGCTACTGGCCAATCGACGTCTACATCGCTCGGGTTTCTACGTGCTGACTAAGTTGATGTCTCGATTGTGGACGTCTCCATTCACAAGAAACTTGGTTCATCACCGCACTTTGTTATGCATAGGCACTGACGCTGATCTATGTCATTCTTGATAAATGATGTCTGTTTCGTGTGTAACGTGAGCCAGATCTTACTACTTCACGTGATACCGTTGCATCATAGTTGTTCATGCAATTGTACAAAACCGGCGCCTCTGTTTAGACCTTATTTCCTTCGTATGGATGGAGGCTTTCCCCAATTCATGCTTGCTGTTTCCGTTTCGCGGACGAGAGGTCCGCTATCCAAAGAAGGATTCGCGTGCAATTTGTCCCTGTTGAAACACCGCTACTATCGTGAAGTTCATGCATCAAGAGAGAGTGGGGACACTGGAATGGTTAATTGCGTCTCCTGGCAGCACTTTAGTGCGGAACAGCACAAAACTCTATAAAATCTGATTCCTTACCGTTCCTGATGCCTGCATCTCCCCCTGAAGCTGTGATGATGTCTCCACAGTGTTGTACGTTCCTGTAAATTCTCCACCATTGGTAAATTCTGAAATGTTACTCATTTGTATGTGCTTTTTTTGCAAACAGAGGAACGTGAGAATTGAACGGGCTTACGCAGGTGATGATAAATTTGCTCGTTGGTCCCTAAGAGTTTTGCTTCGTTGGTGCGAAATTCTACCTTTGTGAAGGCATACAGGGAAAAGCAGCAATTTGTTTTAGTTATTTCGTTAGGCAAGAAATTTTAACGCAGTTTTGTTTTCCTTACTCCCAAGCGCGCCTTTGATTTATCCGTAGGTTCAAGGTCTGATCTCTTTTTAGCTTTAGTAGCCGAAATCAGGCGATTTTGTCGATCTTGACCGACGTTCTGTTGCGCGTTCCTTATTTCCGCGCTACCTTTGCCTTGGGCCTATAAGGGCTTACCATTCCCAAAGTGGGGAAATTGATAAGCAGATAATGCACGCTTTGTTTGTAATGGTCGTTCCTTGTCCTATTCCTTCTGTGAGCCCTCGATGTGCACCATTTTTTTCTCATAATAAATCCTGCGATTTTCACTCCCACTTACAACTTCGTCCTAGGTCATAGACAGATTTAGGATGTGCAGTATTTTTCACAACCTACGAATCCAGCGTTTGTCTTCATGAAGTAAGACGAGTGCATCTGAGTGCACCCGAGTTGTGTCAAGCACACACTGAAAATTGTGAAGTTTGCTTAACAAATAAAGGGTTTCAGGAACCATCACTGTGCGGGTGAGCTAAAAACGAACATTTTCGGGATAGCCACTGACCGATAGACGTCTACACCTTTAAAGTGTCTAATCGCTGACTAGGTTGACGCCTCCTGCTGGTGCGGGTATCTAAGATTGTAGACGCCCCCTTTCACAAGAAACTTTGTCGATCACTGCACCTTGGTATTCACAGGCACGGACGCTGGTCTGTACTGTTCTTGATAAATGATGACTATTCCTTGTATAACGTGACCTATCCCTTACTGTTTCGCGTGATACCGCTGCATTATGAATGCTCATGGGAATTTAAAGCCAGTACCTCTGTTTCGGGCACTATTTACTTATTTATCGAGGCTTTTCCCATTCCATGCTTAATGTTTTCGTTTCGCAGGTTCAAATGCCGGTTGGGTGTGAACCAAATGCAGACGGGAGGTCCGCTGTCCAAAGCGGACTATAAGTGCAATTTGTCGGTGCGTAAACACCTCCATCATCGTGAAGACCATGAAGACCGCGCATCAAGAGGTAAAGGAGACACTGGAATGATTTGATGTGTCTTCTGGCAGCACTTTAATGTGGAACAGCACAAAACCCTGCAGATCCTGAGTCATCATTGTTCCTGACGCCTACATCCCCCTCCCCAAGTTGTGATGACGTCTCCACAGTGTTGTGTATTCCTGTTCATTTTCCATCGTTAGCAAATTTAAAAATGTTGCTCATTTGTATGTTTCCTCGCGAAGAAAGGAACATGGGTGTTGAGTGAGTTTGCGCAGATGATGATAAATTTGCTTGTTGGTCGACGTGTCTGGGGGTGTGGGGTGAGGCGGTCCACTGAAATGCCACAAGAGTCTCCAGATTGTGGTGGGAGTGCAGCAGCTACACTTTGCTACGACCGAATTATTAGATAAAAGTGGATGTTTAGCGCACCACTTGTGTTAGGGGGTGGGTGGCTCAAGCTAGGTTGTGATAAGTTTAGGTTGATTTGAATAATAAATTGTAATTACTAGGACAGGCTGAGACGGCATGTTATCAAAGGACAAACGTAGTGACGCCAACTAGGAATATTTCCACATAGTCACGGGTATTTTGAGCCAATGGGCTGCCCGCAACTTCACTTGTTCCCACTTCCGTATGCCAAAGCAATTAAACGTAGGAGATTGCCACATTTTCGTTGATGCTGCAAGTCTGATGAATAAATTTTGCTGAAGTGAGACACATGCGTATGATTAGTGATAGATTTTATTCTAATAATGCCTATGAAACTCTTTCATTTGTTTCTGCAGATTAAATGTAGTATATCATGCATCGTTTAAGACCAAAAATAAGTGCGCTTGAGGTATAAAATTTCTGAGACGCATTTTAACTACGGGTTGCATATTTTGTTAAGTAAAACAAGTTTTTAAGTCAACTAAGTCGCTCATTATTTTGGAGGTTATCAGCGGTAATTGCTTTCCGTCTCGTTGGTAAATTGAGTTCTTTGCTACACTAGAATGCCATAATTTTGGCAGAAGAGGAACGCATTTTTTAGATACTTGTCCTATTCACTGGGAATCGCTTGGTAGAAATGAGTTTGCAGGGCATGAATTTCAGTGGAACATGTCGCGTCTGGCTGGAGCATAATTTGCTAATCACAAGTCCTTTACCGAGCGATTCAAGGCTGGAATTCTGCCTTTAGCACTGCTTTGCACATAATTTAGGTAAGGATTAGTTGCATTATATGGTTCCTTATTATTCCTCTCGTGCATAAACTAGCAATAATTATTTACTAGACAATTAAACTTTACTGTTTATTTCCAAGATTTTAATTATTAATGCGGCCTAAAATTGCTTAGTACGACTAGCTATCATACTTACATCTGTAGCCAACGTATAACTCTTAGTCAATTTAAGTTATTTAACAGCGATGTGGTTATAATTAGAAGTCTTGATGATAAGACGAGAAAAGGAGCTATTTACGAATTAGCTGCTCACCGTGTTCCACCACCATCGGAGAGGTCAGGATGCTATTAGCTTTTGTGTGGTAGCTTCGACCACAATCAAATTATACAAGCAAAACATTAGCGAATTGGCTCAAGTGCTCTGCGTTCTGTTTTTTTTTTACTTGGATCTATAAGCGGTTCCAATTGGGCACCGGCCGTCAACTGGCTACGATGCCACAAAAGTAGGTCTCCTCAGAAGCAATAACATTTCGTGCCATGCAGCTGTGCTAAGAGTGCGTATTAACAAACAGTCGGGGTGAACGGACATTACGGTGCGTCATTTGTCGCTCATTCTAATCTGTAATTAATTAAGATTAGGCTTCAAATGTTAGATTAATTGCGGTTCAGTGGAGTTCAGTTCAATTTTAAGATATTTAATGCTTAGGAATGAACGCAATATAATGCGAATGATTTCAATACGAAAACTAGGATAGCTTGAGTGCACGGCTGGGATCCACTTTCTTGGTTTTTTTACTCACAATTATTCAATTTTGTACTCGGCAGTTTCTTTCATATCTGGTAGCCGCGATGTTCCTTGAGTCATGTAGTAAAAATTCACACCTTGCTTGCAGTTAAGTGGACTATTTTGGCGAAGAAAGCCAAAATAATGCAAGCGTATAGAGCTGCGTTATATTCTGCTTATTTAGCAGCTTATACCATTTAGTAGTTACTTGCGGCGATTCTCCTATCAGATAGTAAAAGGAAAGGTTTGGTCGATGATTGAGAGCCTAGTTTGACACAGATGATTGATAACGTATGCTCGAACGATTGGGTACTTCTGCTACCAGAAATGATCCGAATTGAAAGTCATATGCCCATTTTATTCTGCAATCGCTTTCAGTGGGGTTAGAACTGAAACTCAGCATTCTGCTTCATTCGTTAGTTGCTTGCGACAGTTCTTGTCCACAAATCAGTTAATTTCGGCGCGGCTGATATGTAGGGATCCCGGTTTGGCAAAGAAAGTTACAGCAGTTCTCGTTTTAAGCTCGGACAAAGTAGGTGTGGCTGATGTGTTGGGTGTCTACTGCGTCAAGGAAAGCTGGGACACTACAACTCTAGAAATGCGCTCTCTTCAACCTCTTTTGGTCGAGGGTTGCTTAGAATCGGGATTTGACAGCTTACTTCCTTTGTAAAATCATGCAACATTTTTTGTTATAAAATCTGGCAATTTAGGTGTAGTCAAAATGCGATTTTTTACATTGGCAAAGAGAGTTGAGAGAATACGGTAACAAAGGAAAATTTGGAAATAAGAAGAGATTTGTGCACTCAGGACAAAGATGAAATGGTTTGGATTTGAGCAGTGACGATGCGGCTGTGTGAGAATATGGAACGAAGAAAGTCAAGTCGATTAGAGGAAATCAGGCAGTGCAGTCTTAAGAATAGATTGTTTAAGAGAGCAGGAAGATATTTCATGCCTCCAAAACACTTGTCTTCCTTTCCCATTAATAGCATTATGCGGGTAATTTGCTCTTTCCATACCTGCTCCTGCTTTCTCTTTCCTCCATTTCAAGATCCATCCGTATGCTACTCTCATTCTTCACTTCATTTTTGTGAGTCGTTTCAATATTATCACATCTGATGTCCGGTACAAATCACAGAAAAAAAGGACTATGACTAGCCTCTTCTACTGTGTCATTTAAAAAACCAGCTACTTTTTCTCAAGCCAGTTTCTTTGTCGTTTACTCACATAGCTAGATGAGTAGGCAAATATATTAGTGAAGAAAAGAATGGGAGAAACTAGGGAAGAAATGAAGGACGCTGCTTCACAGTTCCGCACGCATGACTTCTTACCTCTTTGCCCTAATCTCAGCCATTCTTTTGTCTCTTTCAGCTTAAAATCCTCTTTACTTTGCTCCTGCCGATGGCGAATGGACCACCATTGCCGTTCGCATCAGGAAAGCCTCTTTGTTAATTCAGTAGCGATCTTTAGGGGTGAATCGCCGATTTCTTAAGGCAAAATTCAATCCTGCACTACGCTCGCTGTGCTGCACTTAATTTTTTTACATTCTATACCCCTAAATAAGCAGTAGTGTCAGGAGGACTGGTGGTGTAAAGCAACTTACTCAATATTCATGTCCCACTGCGGAAGAACTGTAGCGCGGTAGGCACGTCTGAGCTTGACTAATTTGGACTGAGTCAGAATAGGCAAGATTAGCGACTAAGGCTAAATTTTGACAATCTCGAGTAAGGCCATTTATATTGACCCACTTAAGCAACTCGACACAACTCATTTCACTGAGAGTTGTAGTGTTCTCTTTCCACCGCTCAGACATTAGGAAACAAGGCGCGCTGACTAGAAGTAGACCTGATGACGTCTTGGGAATTAATGGCGAGGAGATCCCTTGTCTACGCCTCCTCTCTCATGTGCCACCCCAAAGCATCTTCGATGAGTGTCTCCTTTTTCGCATACTGCGTTCTATGCATTCACACGTATTGCGTCTTACCTAATGTCATACCGTTTGTGCTCCTCGCATGAAATACATACGGGAAAGAGGAGTGAATGATTCCTACAATTCAGCTTCTTACCTTATTTTCCACTTTAGTGCCACTAGAACATTTCGCTTCTCTGCCTCCTTTATGCTTCTCTCAACTTCTTCGCCTATCGCACCGTCTGCCGGTGCCCTTTTTGTAGGTTCCCTTTCATCTCTCCACTAGTCTCAATCTCGATTGCGACATGAGTTAATAATGAGTTAGACTGGACCTGAATCAATCACGCTCTGCTCGGGACTAAATCTTGCTTTAACAAAGTTTTGCTATGATTGCCATCAAATCTTTATTTCCATCTTTCTTTCTGTCACTTTCGTTTGTACTGCACTACTTCGCCTAAATTCCATCTCCTACTTCTACTCCTCTACTTAGTTTTTAGGGCGCAAAAGTAAGTACGTTGCTCCTACTTTTTACTTCGTAATTTGTTAGCTGCTCGAATTCCTACCTGCTCATCTCACTGTCTACCCCTTATATTCTTTTTGTAAAGAATTTCTCTGGCTGACCACTCTAGACCGCCCGCTCTAATTCCACCATGCATCTACGCCTCTCTGTCTGTTTGCCTAAGTTTGTGTATATTGCATTGTTTACCTTTATTTTCATCGTTTGGGTAGTCACCTGAATTGATATCTCACAAAAACAGCTAAACCAAATCGACATTTTCGTCCTGGGCGCAATGAAATCTCTTTTGGTCGTCCGTTAGATGGCTAGTTCTTTGGCCATTCTATCTCAACTCTACACTTTGCTAACATTCTATCAGCCATCCACCAATTGAGTTTACTTCATCTAATCGCTTTTTCCTTCCTGTAACTCTATACCTCCGCTTATTTTAGATTGAAGTAGACAAGGCACATGTTACTGGCGAAAATCATATACCATGTGTAGAAAATTTGTCTCCTGTAAGACGCAATACGTGTTAGTGAATGGAGTGCAGTAGGCAACAAAGGAAACAATCTCCGAAGATTCGTTGGAGTAAGACATGAGAAAGGAGGCACAGAAAAGAGAGTCTTTGCCTTCCCATGTGTATTTTGATCCCTAATGTCTACAGGCCAAATTAAAATGCTATGGCGGACTTCAGTTTTAGCGCATAAGACACCTGTGGGGATGAGGCATGCTCGGTGGATGAGAATTTGGCAACCCGCCCATAAATACTGCTATTGAGCTAACGAAGGGGCATTTTTAATGCGCACCCTTACTTCTGTGCTTGGAATAATTGTTGTCTTGCATTACGGAAGGCAATAGTGGTCTATGCATTTTATCGGCAGGGGTCGGGTAACATGAATTTTAAGCTGAAGGAGATAAAGAAAGATTAGGATAGGGGTGAAGGGACGAGAAGTCGCTGATGTGGAAGGAGTAAGGGTGGACATGGACAAGAGAGGAATGGAAATGGACGCTGCGGGGTGGATCCCCACATTTCTCAGGTGTAGCCTTCTTTACTGCTTACTATATTTCTACCATCTATTCCTGAACTGATTAAATCGCTTACTCACCGGGATGCGTGTCTATGTACAATTTGAAGAAGTCGTCCCAATGACGCGTGAACCGCCCAATCACTGCTCAATCCTTTTTCAGCAAACTCATTCATCTGACCCTCTACAATAAGGAGTGAGAATGTGCGCTTTTGCTTAAGACAGCCTTCTTTGTTTTCACTGCCTATACACCTGTCAATCTGTTTGCCCAAGATTGTATGTGCGTCATTGTCTACTTTCAGATTTATCCATTTGGAAAGTAGCCTTAATTGGTGTTTACGCAAACAGGCAGGAACGTGTGGGTGTGCCTGTGTGTGTGTAGGTCAGAAGGCACCTTCATCTCATCTTTGCCCACTAATTTGTCCTTCTAGCAGATCGAATGGAATACGAAAAAGGGCGCTGGCAGACAATGAGGTAGGAGGAGGAGGGATCCCGAGATGAAAGGCATTCTCGTGGCACTAAAGTGGAAAAGTAAGGGCAAGAAAATAAAATGTAGAGACCATGTGCATTCACTTTTCGGTATTAAACTGTTTAATCATAGTGCTGCCGTTCCTCGTACTAACGTACAACTGAACGACCAATCACCTTCATTATTTTAAACCAGGTAGATGCTTGATCGTCTGTTCTTACTCCAATCAACCACGCTAACTGACAGTGTCTAAAGTGTCTGACCATTGTTTAAAGCAAGAGAATAACTGTAGTGAGCACTGAACGCAACTTGGTGCAAATGACGTTTTGGACCTTTGATTTGGTTAAGTGGACATTGGGATAGGTTTCCTTGTGTGTATTTTCTCTTTACTTGATGTTCGGTGCTTCAAGCTTTGTTTCTTCGTAAGTAGGTTAAAAGAATGTCAAGAGTTGCATATCCTTTCCCTCCGTGCCTTGCATCCTTCCAGCATCTTACACCTCGTTGCTGCTAAATTTAAGGTGGGATGTCAGCACAAATGAAACCATGTTTAGTGGCCGTTGCTACGCGAAACAAGCAACAAAGTGGACATTTGTACAGCTGGGTGAGGAATTCGTTTTGGTAGAGACGCACACAGAGTAGCAAAAGACATTCATCTGCATGGAAGATTAAAGATTTGTAGAAGAGTAGATTTGGAATTGGTACGCAGCCGAAGTGTAGTTACCTTCGGTCCACTTCTCATCCGATCCCACTGCAACGCCCCAAACTCCCATTCCACTATTCCAAAGGCACCGGAAAACCAAAAGAAATGGAAATCCTAGAAACCAAAGGTTTGTTATGCCCTCCTTGCCTTCTCCTTCATTCGCGTGCGCCATCTCAACATCGTCACAACTGATATTCTATTTGAACTCACCTATCATGGTAAAATAATGTGCTGCGTCTTCAAGTGTGCCGTTCGACAGAAACTCAGGTTCCGTTAACTCAAATACATGGTCTGATGACTGCGTAAATAAAATGAACTCAAGAACGCATGGCAGAATAAGAAATGAAATAAGGAATACAGCGCCATAACACTGTACAGAGGCATCCGGCGATAACCATTCTCTGTCCCTTCCCCTACTTCCTTTCTCTAAATGTTCTGTCTTCACCTCTCACCCAACTTTATTTCGCCACATTTAGCTGGACAAATCAGCTGCAGTCAGCGCCAAGGTAACAGTTGGCCTAAATCATACCTTTCCTATCTAAACAGCCGCCAACTTTTTACTAACTTCATACCTCTCTGCTCTGACGGTCCAACAAAACCACTTATAGGAGATGCACGTGCTACTAGTCAAGTTGCACATGTCAGATTGTAAGAGGTTAATCGCACATAAACTGTCAGAGATGCTCTTTTGCGCTTTCTACCGTCTTCCATTATTCATTCTGCTTCGCGGTGTCATTCCTACCATTCAGTCATTTGCCAGTGCCTCCCTTACGCTTCGTTTTCTCCTCGCCGCTGGCCTTCTTTTGGCCTCTGCTTCCGTTGCCTTCCTCTCCATCTTTTCGTTACTCCCGACGTCCCAACCTGCCTCATCAGAGCCATCAAGGTGCCAAAAAAGAAAAGCGCGGTAGAAATTAAGGGAAAGTTATGCCACCAACCGCAATCCTCCGCCTCAACTCTACCTGTTTTATTTTCTCCTTTCTCTCCATTACTTCATTCGTACGCATCATTCCACTGTTTTCACGTCTGGAATCCAGTGCATATCAAATAGAAGAAGAAAACTATGCTCGGCCTCTTTAATTGTGCCATTGAATAAAAAATGCGAATTCCTTTTACTAAGTCAAATACTTCATAGCATGCTATTTGAGTGGGTAAATTACTCACTATGGGAATAGGTGAGAGAAAATGGTAAAAAATAAGGCGCGCTGCACTACAGCACTGCGCAGAGGCATCCTACGATGCCTATTTCCAATCCTCTATTCTCCTTTCTCATCCTCCTATATTCCATTTCCACAGCTTCTTATCCCTTTGCCTCTATCTCAGTCATTCCTTTGTCTCTTTTAGCAGCAAATACATCTCTTTACTTATCGAAGAACTTTGCGCAACGTTGTTGTCTTGAGCAATGCAAAGCACCGATTCGTCAAAGGACAGTCTCAGAGATGATCACCAGAAATGCTCCTTCCTTCCTAAGTGGTAAGTCGTCTATTCCCTTAGTCGTCTCATAACTTCTACAACGCTTACTGCGCTGCACTAACTTTTTGTCTCCTTCATGCTTTTGCATTCGCCGAGTAAGCAACAGCACCAGAGGACCAACTGATGAACAGCAACTTGTTCAATGTTCATGCTCATCTACAGAAGCACTGTAGCAGAGTTAGCATAACTGAGCTTAGCCCGACCTGACTAGATGGGACTGTATCCACAACAGACAAGATCGGATGCCTGGGCTAGTTTACGACGGCCGTAAATAAAATAAGAGGGAAGTAGACAGAGCTATCTGATCTATGGTGTATGTATCATCCTCAGAGAAGCCTTATACGTTGCCATTCAGGTCAACCCCACAAAAAATGTGGTCTGATCGTTTGGCACGACACAATTCCATGAAATGTGAAACAAGGCCTTCTCTTTCCCTCTCGTAGATACCACGGATCAAGGTGCACACTTAAGAACTTGGTTTGATGAAGTCTTTGAAGTGGGTGAAGAGGAGGCCTCTTGTCTACTCCTCCTTTCTGATGCCAATCTCCAGCACATTATTGTTAAGTGTCTCCTTCGTCTCCTGCTGCGCTCAATATGCTTTAAGGTGTTGCATCTCGCATTGTGTACTCTATGCATCCAACTCTATAATGCATCTGCATTGTAATTCCTTACCTTTGTTCTCCACTTTAGTGACACGAGGACGTGTTGCTCCTCTGCCCTCCTCGCGCTTCTCTCACCATCCAACATAAATTCTCCCCTTTCTTCTTTCCCTTCCTCTACCTCCCTGACCCCTGGTGTCCTCTTTACTATGACATTATTAAATCAAGCAAAGGAACATGACCAGATTAGATTAGCACAAGCTAGACTAGATCTCTCCAAACTACACTGTACTTAAATCCAAACCTTGTTTCGCATAGCTTAGCTTGGATTGCCAAAAACCCTCCATTTTTGTGGTTCTTTTGGTTACTTTAGCTTGTTCTTCAACATTTCGCCCTAATCTATAGGCTGGCCGAATTCCTGTCTGCCATTCCGATTGCCCACTTCCTACACTCACCTTGCAGAAAGTCCCTCTACCTCCTTAGTCCATCTGTGCCCTTCTCACCATATGTCTACGCCTGTCTGTTTATTTGTCTACCCAAGTCTGCATGTGTGTTATTGCCTATTTCAATGTCCCTCATTTTGGAGGGTCACCTTATTTGGTATTGTGCAAAAACAGGCAGGAAGGTGTGTGTGTGTGTAGGCTTAAGTATACATGGATTCAAGGACAGTTCCATCCTGAGCCTAGTAAGGTCTTCTTTGATCCTTCGTTGGATGGCCAGTCGGTTGCCCAATCACTTTCAACTCTTCACATTGCCAACACTTTACCACCCACAAACTCACTTCTAACATTTAATTGCTTTTTTCCTTCCTTCAGATTGAAGTGGACATCTAATGGTGGGAAGAGAGTAGCATTGAAGCCCCATAAGTCGCTTCACACGGCGGTCGACTTTGAGTCAGCAAATGCTAAAGGGAGGAAAGTTAAGCAATGTAGCATGTAAAACTGATGTAAACTTTTATGTCAATTGGAGGCGATTCGTTCTCTTTGTCGCCAGTGATCCATGTTGCCTGTGTGAGAGCTGCAAATGACGGGATGCAGTGCAAGTGGTAGTAGGTAAAGATGGCAAACCTGTCGTTCGACGGTTGTTGGACCCTCAACTGGAGAGCTGTATTGCCTCATCTCTGTGCTGAGATGGAACAAAAGACGCTGAAGGAGCGCCAACCTCATACAAGATCAGCCACACTGACTAAGTCCCTGCTTTCTCCTTGGCACTTCAGGCTAGATGACATTGCCGAAGAGGAATCAATGTAAAGATTTGCCGACTCACTTTGGAAATGAAGAAGTAGACGACCAAAGCAAGCAGATATTGTAAATCTCCAAACATACAATTTTGTGCATCAACCACGAAACACCCCTCAACTCTTAATTACGACAAGGGTAACTACCTTCAACATGTTTTCTCAAGATCCCTGACATTTTTACCTCTGATCACCGGTTTCCCCTGTTTCGTGCCTTACCCACACTCTAGCTATCGTAATCTGACTCACCCGACTCAACAATGGCAGTGGCAGAGAATTTCACCTTCAAAATAAACTGCCATTAACTCGCAATGACCATCACACAAGCACTTTGATAAATGCTGCTCAAACTAGTTAAATTTGACAAGCACAAACCAGCACGAAGGTGAGCCGAACCCCAAACAAATGAAATCTAGGCGTCCCTCACGTAAATCAGAGCATTGCATCAATGTCTAACAAATAAAGGACTCTAGTATTTACCATCGCAAAAGGAAATGAGGTAAAGTGCAATGTGGAATGTGTCAACCAGATCCTAATTGCTACTATTTTTTAAAAACATGAGAAAGCAATTACGAGAAACAAAAATGGAGGAAAACAATTAGGAGTGAAGCTAGAAAGGGAGAAAATGCACAGTGACGTTTAGATGTTATCAAATGTTAGCTGTTAGAATGGGCTCCTTCATGTCAATCAGCCCACATTTGCTACAATTTACTACTACTACTACATGGAAAATAAGAGAAAAATCAAGAGTAGCAAGTGCGATCAATCGCAAAGGGAAACTCCGTTCTGAGTCACTTCACAACGATTTGATTGCACTCCTTTAAGGAAGTGACTGAACATGAGTTTATTGTGTTGTGTTCTTGATCTCGAATGTGCTGCCCGTTCCATTCTCATTCGCAGTGAGAGCGCAGGAAGTCACTCGACTGCCAACGCAGAGAGATGAAGCCGCACGAAAGAATTTTGTCTGATGTTGATAGCTCTTCAGATGCTGATGGAGTCTCACAAGAAAAGTTAATTTTTACGTGTTGGTGATGCCTGTGTGCCCGTCTAACAAGATCCTCATCATCAACTCATTGAATGCTTAATTATTAAGGTCTGGTCAGTGTATGAATAGTCAAAATTGCACAGTCCGCCATTTCCTCCATGTCGACAATCTCTAGACCACGCATTATTGCAAAGCTGGGACAAGAGAATAAAGTAGTATATAATTTGTGCTGCAACAACTGATACGTCTACTGCTTAATCCAGAGGCGGAACGTCAGTTAAAATTATGCAAGATAGGCTAAGTTTCAGCGGTTAAACTGAGTTCACTACCAGCTCTCGCCACCTGCTCACCAGAAGCAGAACCGCTTGTGGGACCGATTTGAACCTACGCCACACTGGTGATGACCGCAGGATGAGCAAGAGGAGACTGCGCAGTTTGCAACATCAAAATGCGCTGTTTCCAAAACGCATTTTGGAGTGCAAGAGCATGACCTCATCTGCTGGAAAGGGGAAACAGAAGGGAAATTTGCCAGAAGCCATAGGGCCCTTCTTTGCAAAAAATGTTGCAGCTGCATAATAAGAGTTAGTAACAGTTCACGACCATTTAACCACCACTACCGCAGTTGTGCTCGCTTTTAGTCCATGCGTTACTCATGGACTAAACACCAACCTCCTGCCAGTAACTTGAGCAGACCAGTAAACGGTCGCACTCCAATAGGAGAATAGCATCACTCGCGGGGGAAATCCGAGTGTAGCCGATGCAGGCACTCACGTGGTGGCACAGTTTTGAGGTGCCACTGCTACTACTACCACCAACGTAGAGCCTATTAAATTCCGACGACCAAGTACAGCACTTTCTAGCAGAGAGATGGAATTATTACAAAAGACATCGGTACCAATAAGGTAATGTTTCGAAATTGAAATCAAAAGTCCTTCAAATGCAACAATTTGTGTTCAATAAGAAATGTATAGTCAATGTAAAAATGCCTTAAACAAAGTACTGGACACTGGTTCTGTCAGTCTCTTTGGAATGCGCTCCAGCACCTGTGCTTGCATTTCATTTGCAAATAAAAACGCTCAACAGCAACAGCACTAAAATGCCAAAATGATTAAATCAGACCAGCAAAGTAGCGTCCAGTCACAAAACTTGTGGCCGGAAACCCGCGCAACGCAGAGCTGGATCTAGCACTTCCTCTTGTAACATTTTATGTCATTTGTTTGTGCATCCTAGACAAGCTTCTCGTGGTAATGAGGTGGTATGCATAAGAAATTTATCAAATGGCACCTAAGCTTTAGTAAATCCTTACCTAAGAAAAGCAATGGCAACACCTGGGAGAGCACTTACAGAAGCATTGAGCCTACAACTTCGTTGCCAAGATAGTCGCGTTATCTTTGGTTTCGTTGATCCAACGGGTCAACTCCTGCTCCAGAAGTAGAATAGGCAATCAGCCTTCATCAGCTATTTCATTTGCACCGTAAATAATCATCTTGCTAGCCTTGGGTCGGTGCTAAATAGCACACGTCACACATAAACGCTAGGTAACATCTAGCATGATTCCGGTCAGGGTCGCGAAAACCGTTTATTATTTGTCCGAGGGCTTTTTAAAAGAAGGTCGATACCAGGTAATTAACATGATTTTATAAGTTTTAGCAAAGAAATTAGGCAACGCATGCTGCATCCGATTTGAAAAAAAGTAGGGTCCACATTATTATTTATTTTAATTTTTCGGGCAGAACCCCATTATTAATTTTTTTTGCGTCTGGTTATGCTTTATATTATTGGAAATGCGCACTTTTTTAAAATGGATGAGAGAACAGATTTTTTCAATTTCGCCAAATTCATCTCTTCCACCTCCAGCTGTAATATTTATGTTCTTTAAATGTGCTTTGTAGGCCATAGGCGGGAGGACAATTTCAACCCAATCGAGGAGCACCGCGGTTGCTTTCCAGGGGTCGACTCACACTCGTCTTGGACTCTCCAACATAATTATCGTGTATTGTTCTTCAGCCTATAACAAAGATGTCCAGAAGCAACCAGCCTTCGCATAGTAAGGGTGGAAGAAAGGAGGAGGAAAGGGAAGAAGCTTCTACACAGATGGCAGCGTTGGCGGACCTCCCCCGCTTCAAAGAAGGCATGAACTTTGAAGACTGGATGAAAATCGTGAGGCTTAATATCCAGAGGATTCCGCTCATCTTCCGTGCTGTTCCGCAAGAGCTTTTCTCGGTGGCGATAGATGCAGGGGTCTCTCCTGACTCCGACATTGACCATTGCTGCAAGACGCTGAATCAACTTGTCATTGACCAGCAAGAGCAGTCACTGGCTAAAGATTTTTTTTTGCCGCAATCAAAAGCCAGGCGAAAACGACAAGGACTATGCTGAGGCTCTGCAACTCCTAGCCAAACGGGCCTTCAGAGGCTGCCCACCAAACGGGGTGACTAACTGGGTGGCCGTTCAATTCAGAATCGGAGTCCGACCACCAACCATCGCGGCGAAGCTTCACGCCATGAGGACCAACGATCTCAGTCAGTTGGTGGAGGCAGCGACTAGGAAACGTCAAGAACTCCTCCTAACACAGACATCTCAGACGTCCAACCTCCGGATGAACCCGACACGTTTACGTTGTACTCTGTCGCGCCGTGCCCCACGAGCAGGTGAGCCGTACTATTCCTTATTCTGCTTACCCCCATATGGTTCACTCCCATTTATGCGAGTCTGTGGCAAGCTAGAAGAATATTCTTGCAGTTTTCTCCTTGGCTCAGGTGCAGCTAAGTTATTAGTGAATCTCCAAACTTTCCGAAATTTCTGTAGCAAATTTTGCACGGGTTCTCTCTCTACAAAACTTCTCTCAGCGGAAGGGAGGAAGATGAAGTAAGAAGAAGAGACGTCGTTAATAGTCTTAACGGGGAAAGAAAAATAAACGGACAATTTATCATAAATCCAGAATTAGTGTGGGATGTAATACTTGGCGTTTACTTCCTTCGTAACACCAAAGCGGTCTTGATTTTTGCTGAATACGCCTTTGCGACCCGGCACACGGAATCCCTAGTGCTAGTAACCGATCCTGCTCTCATGGCAGGGAGCGAAACTCAAACGAACAAACATTGGCAAACGTCATAGACGTCGGCGAAGCCAGACCCATTTGGCAGCCACCCAGATGCATACTACCGTCTCTCATGGAAGAAGTGTACCGTCTGGTAGAGGAGATGATCAAGGATGCGATTATAAATCCACCCAAGTCACCATGTGCCGCCACAATCGCAATGATAAAGAAAAGCAACCGTAGTCTACGGCCGTGCATCGATTACAGAAAGTTAAATGCCGTATCAAGAAGAACGCGTTCCCTTTACCTCATGGTAACGACTCTTTGAATTCCCTACATGGATCAAAATGGCTCTCCACACTAGACTTAAAATCCGGATACTGGCAAGCAGAAGTAGTGGAAAAAAATAGAGAAAAGATGGCCTTTATAGTGCTCAAAAGTCTTTATGAATCCCAGACAATGCCGTTTGGACTCTGTAACGCCGCAGCCACCTACCAGCGCCTAGTGCAGACAGCACTGATTGAGTTTTTTTCCGAAACATTGCATAATCTACCTTGATAACGTCCTTGTTTTTGGTAGAGACATTCGCGAACATAGCACCAATCTTAAACTAGTCCTGGACTATCTGCAGGATGCAGGTTTGACCTTGAATCCAAAGAAGTGCCATTTTCCTCGTCGTTCAGTCACTTTCTTGGATCATACAGCCTCTACAAATGGAATGGCAGTCACCGAAGATCGTACAAGTGAGAGCTTGGTCAACAGCAACCAATCGGACAGAACTTTGCAGCTTCCTCGGCTTGGCAAACTACCATAGGCGTTTCGCTAAACGCTTTGCAAAGAACGCCAGTCCCCTACACAAGCTAACCGAGAGGCAGGCGGAAAGAATTTTAAGTCGGAGAACAAACATGATGAAGCCTTCCAAGAACTAAAGCGGAGGCTCTGCTCGGCTTTGATTCTGGCTTTTTACTAGGCATGGATGCCAGTGACGTGGCCGTGGGTGGTGTACTTTCACAAAGAGACAAAGGAGGCGGAGAACACGTCATTGCCTACGCCAGTGCTAGACTCAACAAAAAATGTGACAGAAGAGTGCAGAGAACCATAAACTGTTCGCCATGTACACAATATTTCGACACTTTAAGAACTAGCTGGCGGGGAGACGGTTCATAGTGAAGCGAACCATCAGGCGCTGACCTGGTAAAAGTCAATGAGGGAGATCGACCGTTCGATAGTATGCTGCTACGAAGAACTGCAACAATATAACTTTACAGTGCAGTACAGGAAAAGGAACTTGCATGGCAATGCGAATGCATTATTCCGCAGACCTCTCTTAGCAGAAANTTTTTTCCAAAACATTGCATAATCTACCTTGATGACGTCCTTGTTTTTGGTAGAGACATTCACGAGCATAGCGCTAATCTTGAACTAGTCCTGGACCGTCTGCGGGATGCCGGTTTGACCTTAAATCCAAATAATTGCTATTTTCCTCGTCGTTCAGTCACTTTCTTAAGTCATACAGTCTCTTCAAATGAGATGGCAGTCACCGAAGATTGTACGAAGCAAGTGAGAACTTGGCCAACAGTAACAAATTGGGCAGAACTTTGCAGCTTCCTCGGCTCGGCAAACTACCATAGGCGTTTCGTTAAACGCCTTCAAAGAACTAAAGCGGAGGCTCTGCTCTGCTCCGATTCTAGCTTTTTACTAGACATGGATGCCAGTGACGTGGCCATGGGTGGTGTACTTTCACAAAGAGACAAAGAAGGTAGAAAACACGTCATTGCCTACGCCAGTGGTAGACCCAACAAAAGTGCGACAGAAGAGTGCAGAGGACCGCCATCTACACAATATTTCGACACTTTAAGAACTACCTGATAGGGAGATGGTTCATAGTGAAACAAACCATCAGGCGCTGACCTGGTCAAAGATAATGAGAAGGATCGACCGTTCGATAGTATGCTGGTACGAAGAACCGCAACAATATAACTTTACAGTGCAGTACAGAAAAAGGAACTCGCATGGTAATGCAAGTGCATTATTCTGCAGAACTCTCCCAGCAGAAAGGGATCGCCGTATAGTGGGTATTCTGTTTTCCGACAGGTGACTGGTATACGAGAGATTTCTGGCATCCTCGTCCAAGCCCACTGAGGAAGAGATGAAATCGTCTGGCAAAGCAGTCAGGCAAATATGGCAACAATGGTCCAAACTCTCCCTGGAAGATGAGGTCTTGTGGTACCAAGAAGATGTCACGTCTCTCAAGCCTCTGGTTGTTCCAGGTTCCCTGGCACAAACAGTCCTTCAAGAGTTGCACGAACAATTGGGCATGTGGGCGCGAAAAAGAGGTAAGAGCCCTCAACTAAACGGTACTGTTAGTCCTCTCTCTCTCCAGACGTGCATGACTTTTGCCGAACCTGCATTACTTGCAGCAGTTTTAAGAACCCTCATGCCATAGCAGTCGCACCCCTGCAGCCCGTGCCTACAAGGTTTCCGAGCATACGAGTAGGTACAGAAATTATGGGTCCTCTGCCACTTATCGAGAGGTGAAAACGATCTATCTTAGTTATGGTTAACTACTTAACGGAAGCAGGCGAAGCAGAATCCATGAAGTCGCAAGGCGCTGAGACTAGCACGTCAATCTTCTTCAATCGTTGGATATGTCAACACGGAGTGCCTGAATCAGCTC